>CAUYRT010082457.1:0-124024 GCA_963574885.1 Lepilemur ruficaudatus | reverse complement strand
TTTTTTGAGACAGAGTCTCACTCTGTTGCCCGGGCTGTAGAGTGCCGTGGCATCAGCCTAGCTCACAGCAACCTCAAACTCCTGGGCTCAAGCAATCCTACTGCCTCAGCCTCCCGAGTAGCTGAGACTACAGGCATGCGCCACCATGCCCGGCTAATTTTTTTTTTTTACATATATTTTTAGTTGTCCAATTAATTTCTTTCTATTTATAGTAGAGATGGGGTCTTGCTCTTGCTCAGGCTGGCCTTGAACTCCTGACCTTGAGCTATCCACCCGCCTCGGCCTCCCAGAGAGCTAGGATTACAGGCATGAGCCACCGTGCCCGGCCTGACAGTTTGACAATCTTAAGTATTATTTACTATAGTTTCAATTTTAATTTTGGATTATAAATTAAAAAGTTAAATATTTTTATGTATTCAATGCTAATTTATATCTCTTTTATAAGTGATCACACCGTTGTTTAATTTATTTGTAATAGTGTTATACAGAGAGTACAATTATCATTCCCTTTGTCAAAGCAAATTTTTCCTTAGAGATTTAATTTTATATGTTTTAGTTGTAAAAAAGCTCTTTACATTTACAAAATCAACTATTTCGATTTTCTTTTAGAATATTGACATTTGGTTTGATGCTTAGAAAAACTTTCCCTACCCCAAATATTATATAATTTTTTGATCTTATTTTGTATTATTCTTTATGGTTTTAATTACAAAAAGATACCTGTGATTTACTTTGGTGAATGATCTGATGTAGGGAGATTGCCGTCTGATTTTTTTCTAAAATAATTAGCTATTTGTCCCAAGTTTATCAAGCGGCTTTTCAGCCACTAATGCCGTTATATGATCATAAGTTTTTCTTCAAACTATTAACATGAAGTAAAACATTAATGTATTGAGTAATATTGCATTGTATAACTTAATTACTTAATATTCTAATATATCAGCTCTTTTCCATGAGATCTTTATCATAATTATCGGAGTGGTGGGGTTTTTTAATTTTGTTATTGAGAAATAACTTATTTTTAATTACAAAAGTAATACAAACTTATTACAAAAATCAAACAGAAAAAAAAGAAGAAAGGTAATAATTACTGTTGGGTTTTTAGGCTCTATTCATCCCTCATTGCTGGTTGTTTTTGACATGAGTTTTCAAGATACAGAACATCTTCATTTGTAATTGATTATTTTTGTAATTTAATGTATTTCATTTTTTAGAGCTGCTTTAGTTTCACAGCAGAAGGTACAGAGATTTCCCACATGCCCCTTTCCTAACACATGCACGGTCTCCCCCATTATCAGTATCTTCCACCACAGGAGTTCATCTGTTACAGCTGATGGACCTTCAGTGATGCATCATGACAACACAAAGTCCACAGTGTATATTAGGGCTCACTAATGGCGGTGTACACTCTGTGGATTTGGACAAATGTGCAATGACATGCAGCCAGTACTACAGTATCATACAGAGTGTTTTCACTGCCCTAAAACTCCTCTGTGCTTTGCCCATTCATCCTTCCCCATCCCACTCCTGAACCCCTGGCAACACTAATCTTTTTACGGCCTCCATAGTTTTGGTTTTTTCAGAATATCATGTAATTGGAATCATGCAGTAAGGAGCATTTTCAGATTGGCTTCTTTTACTTAGTAATATGCATTTCAGATTCCTCCGGTTCTTTTCATGGCTTGATAGTTCATTTCTTTTTAGTGCTGAGTAATATTCCACTGTCCGGATGTGTTACAGTTTACCCATTCACCTGCTGCAGGACATCTTGGTTGCGTTCAAGTCTGAAGCACTCGTGTGCAGGTTTTGGTGCAGACATAAATTTTCAACTCCTTTGGGTAAATACCACGAAGCATGATTTCTGAAGCATGTGGCAATAATATGTTTTCTAATAGAATTTTTAATTCAATAATATTGTGTAATTTTTCTATAACTAAATATACATCTATAATATCAAGTATAATGCCTATCAAAAAAAGTATCGAAATTTATTCAACCAATCACGTATGTTATTTTTAGGCATTTTCCAAATGTTACTTTTATGAACAATAACATTCTTATATTTTAATCTTTGGGGAAAGGTATGTTTGACAGTAAGACGGTACGGCATATATTTCTGGGACCTTCTCATGTTCTTCCCCTTCATTCATCACATACCTCCACCGAAGTCCTCTTCCTGAAAGTGTTTTACATTGAGGAACGCCTTGTAGGCAGTGAGGTGCATAAATCTTAAGTGTGCTGCTTTTGAGATTTTGTTTAACTATAAGCCCATTTAACCACCACGCAGGAGGCTCCATCCTGCCTCCTGATCCTGCTACTCAAGATCTCCCTATCCCCCAGGTTTGCTCCTCATCTTCCTTGTTCTGCCCCAGTCTTCATTAGCTGAAAGCCTAAAATGCTAGGCTCGAATGTTTCTCAGACCTCCTGCCCTGCCTTCAGCCTGGAATCCCAGACTGCTCAGGTTGGGTTTCTCTGAGCTCCCCTGGTCTGCCCCTCCCCATTAGTCCCTGCAGGGAGAGTTGCCCTCAGCCCTGCCTTTCTAACTGCCCCTGACCTCTGGCACACTCCCCCAGGGCTCTGTGAAGGCACCCTTGGCAAGGTGACAGATACCCGCTAGGAGGCAGGGCTTTTGCAGATCTTACACTGTGTGCCAGTTCAGCTCACACTGGTCAAAGACTGATGAACATTCCACTGGCTTACCCCTTGCTAGCAGATTGCTTGGCCTTCTGTGTTGCCAAGGAGGAGCGCAGCAGCCACTTTCTTTTTATGAAAGGTTCCTCAGTTTCTGTTATTTAGTTTATTTCAGTTTCTTTCTGTCCTCAGTCCTCTGATGGATTTTCAAAAACTATAATATTATACCTTTTCAGGCTTCTTTTGGTGTTTGGATGAGTGCTACAGGATATTGCAATTTTCTACATCAGAACCAAGTGCAGAACTGCTATTCTAGTGTGATATATATATAGCATGTGTGCATTTTATTAAGTTTTCTCTGTAGCTATGTTTATAGCCTCTTTTTCACTTGTGCTCAGAACAGTGTATTCTTTATTTTAGTTCATTGATGATGCTTTGTGGGTCTTTAAAAATTTTAGTTATTGAATAAATCACTTATACTATGATTATTTCCTCTAATTTTATTAATTATAGTTCTATCTCTTAAACTCATTTTTTCAAGATTCATAAGATTTACTGTTGTTGTTATAACCTTGCTTAAGTTTAAAGATTGCATAAGCTTTAAAAATTAAAGCAGGTAAAGCTATGAAATTTCCCCCAGTTATTTCTTTGTTCTCATATAAAAAGATTGAAATAAAATTTTGCATAGTCCTTATTATAAATAGTATTTTTATTCACAGTTTTATTTACTTTTTAATGAAATAATTATTTAGCAGAGTGCTTTATTTATTTCCAAGCGACCTAGTATTAGGATATCCACTAGTAACTAACTGCTACTATTATTTCATTGTGTGTATTTACTGTGTACAGTTTAAGTTTTCTTTATGGAGTAGAAGATGATCCATATTATTTCTAAACATTCCAAAGGCAATTGAAAAGCATGCTTACTCTTTGTTTATGGAACACAAAATTCAATATTTACAATTAAATCAAGTTTGATAATTGATTCAAATTCTCCATATCTTTATTCCTTTTCTCCAATTTTATTGAGGTATAATTGACAACTAATAATTGTATATTTTGTATTTATGTTATATAACTTGAGGATTTGACATATGTATGTATTGTGAAATATTCACCACACTCAAGCGAATGACCATATCTATCACCTCACTCAGTTACCTTTTTTTTATAGTGAGAACACTTAAGACTGATCCTATTCACAAACTACATCGCCTCCCCAAACAAAAAATCTTATAAATATTAATCTGGGTAATTAGAGGTCATAAATAATGAGGGTAGAGCTAGAATTTATCTGCCATAAAATATAATGGAATAAATTTCTAAAAAAGAGTAGTGGCGATGGAACCGTGTCTCAATCAGTCATAAAACTCAAAAGATAAAATAATAATTTTAAAGTGATGTGGTGCTTTACCTTTTCAAAGTCATTTCATATGCCTTCCTTCCTTTATTTTAGACAAGTAACTATTTGAGTAAGTTTGTTCCTACTTTATAGATGTAGGAACTTACAGAAACTAAATAGTTTCCCCAACATCACACAACTTTTAAGTGGCAGAGCCAAAGGCTTGAGCTAAATTTTTATGACTGTTAATTGTCTTCCCACAACATTGAAATTTTCTGCAAAATAACTAAAAGTTTTGCCACTGAATGACTTGAAAACCCCAAATCAAAACGATGTGGAAGGCCAGGGGGTCGATGAACTCACCAGCTCTTCCAGGGGCCAGGTTATTTGCATTTTCTCATCATCATCCTCAGCAAGTTCACTTTTGTCCTGAGTCTTATCCCCTTATAGTCTCAAGATGACTGTAGTGGCTACAAGCATCACATCCTCACACTAAAATACCTGAAGCGCTCCTCCTCCCCCCAAAAAGGAATGTTTCTTTCTCATGTCACTTCTGAAAAATAAAGAGTACTTGCCTAGAAGACTCCTAAGCAGATATCCCCAGAATTCAGTGGCTGGAATTGCATGTCTAATCCTACCAATTATGGACAAGGAAAATGAAATTACTGATGTTAATTTATAATTGTAAAAAATTAGAACTTGAGACATGACAGCTTTATCTCTGATACTGCAGGAACAAAAACAACTTTCTATCATCAAAAAGCAAATTTCTGTTGTCATGAGTAAGGCAGGGTGGCTTTGGGTAGGCAACAAATGATGTCTGTGATACAGATACTGAGATTGGAGATAACAGCAAGAGAAGATGAGTCAGAAACTGTTACAGCCCATACATCCTTGGAAATGGGGAAAATAGGTTATTATTGAGAGAAATAGGAAAAGAACAAAGAGATGTCAATCTTGATGGAAAGATGATAGCTTTGGTTTTGCACAAGTTGGGCAGGCAGATGGAATTTTCAAAAGGAATTGCCGGCACATAGTTACAAAGTTTGAAGCACATAAGAACAGTCAGTACAGACTGAGTCTTGAAATATGGTAGATATGGTAGTCAATGTCATGGAACAAGATTACTGAGAGAGACACTAGAGAAGAACAAAGACTGAGCATTAGGAATCATCCCTAATTAAGATTATAAAGTTAGAGATTATTAAATGAAGAAGGTACACATGGAAACAGAGTAGACATTATTAAAAACAGTCATATGTCACTCCACTGCAAATGTAGATTAGACTCAACATCGAATACTTATTTCATTTGGTCCTTTACAAACATTATTAAGGAACCCTGCATAATTAATGAATGACATCATGTGATCAGAAAGAGAATTCTAGTTTGCTTCCCTAAGCTCCCCTTAATTCCTCTGTGGCCTAGATACTGTGTGGCAGGGTCGCAGTAACTCTATAATATAGCCAGAGAAGGACTGCTAAGCTAGGTTGCCTGATGGAAGAGATGACACAGAATCAGAAATATCTAGCCTGAGCTAGAGCTGAGTATTAATTAGGCAATTGGGAAGAGACCATAAGGCTTTCACTGAAATGAGAGAAATTTATTTATGTCTTATCAACTAAAGATATAGATGCCAGAAGAATGTCAATGATTAATGTGATAGCTTATCTCCACAGTGGCCACCATCCTTACCTTTTATTCCCCTTCCATGCATGGCATTCCTCTATCAAGAGGTGGAGACTATGCCTCTGCTCTCCTTGAATCTGGGCTTCCCTATGGAACTAGCTTGACCAATAGAATGTGGTAAATGTGATGTGCTGGGATTTTTGAAGCGAAGTCATTAGAAGTTTTGGAGCTTCTGTGTAAGTGTGTTGAGATACCAGCCACCCAAGACACATGGAGAGGACATGAGTGGGCTCTCCCTCCATGGACGGCAACACCTGTTAGCCATGTGAGTGAGTGAGCTTGGCCATTCAGTCTGGCTGAGTCTATAGATGATTCCAGCACTACAGATGCAACCCAGAAAGACCTGAAACTAGACCCATCAACTAGAGGCCAATCCACCACAGAACTGTGGAAGGTATCAGTTTTCATTTCAAGTCACTGAGTTTTAGAGTGGCTTGTAGTGAGCAAAAGATAACTAGGGCAGATGAGATCAGTCTAAACATATCACAATAGATGGCTCTGAATTCAAGCCCAAAGTAGATCTGGGGGCCTCTTGATCTGAGGATTCTTTCACCATAGGGGTAAGAGATCATGCAAACTACTTTTTCAAATGCATTTTTGAGTAGAGTCAGAGTAGGGAATAAGCATAAGAAGACTGAACATTGTTTGCCCAAATAATAAATATTACCTAAACAATATAAAAATTTCATACTAGGATAAATATGAAAACAGATTGAATATAGTGAGTAGAAGATTATGAGGAAGACTATATCTTCTGTAGGTAAATAAAGGAAATAAATTTTTGTACAGGCTACATTGTAATTAAATACAGCAGGGATTACTCAATTGCCAGCTTTTTTTGCCAATAAAGTTTTATTGGAACACATCCCTGCCCATTTGTTTACATATTGTCTGTAGCTGATTGTGTACTACAATATTTGCCACAGAGAGTGTATGGCCTAAAATATATATTATCTGGCTCCTTAAAGCAAAGTATACTGAGCCCTATATAAAGTAAAATTTGGAAGCATGATTCATACATAGATCATAAAAGAACTTTTAAAATTATTTTTTTATGGGTAAGTTTCTGGAGTTGAATTGCTAGATCACAGAGTTTGTGCAATATTAAAGATCTTCAAATATTATGATCCTAATTTATCATCACACAAACTGTATCAGTTTATATATGATCATATCAAATATGAGATGGCTAAATTCCCTATATCCTAGCAAATCTTATAAGATTTAAACTTTTATTTTTTATATAATAGAAAAAGGACATATTTGTATACAATTTTTATCTATATTTATGATCATTATGTAGGATACTTTCCCATAAGCAGAGTTAGAGTGTCAGAGATCAGTTTATTAAAAGCATATTAAATCCCTTGCTGTATATTGCCTAATTAATTTCTGAAAAAGTTGTACCAATATACATTTCCCCTTATATAAAATTTACATATTTATTTTACTTAACAAATATGTCAGAAATGACACATTATTTAGTAATCTCAAGATGTTGGCAGGTCAGATAAAAATTATATTCTATGTTGTTTTAATTTACTCTGTATTCCTCAGGAAATTCAAATATTTCCTATAAATATTTTATTTATGTAAAAGACCCCTGACAGTTGTCTGTTTTGATTTTTTTTCTAATTGTATATATATGACATGAATTTCAGGAATATACTTAAAATATGCTTATGAGTTTGTTGCCAGACTATCTTTCTACCTCATCTCTATATTGATCTACCTCTATACTAGTACTATTAAAATAATTATTACAGAGTGTGATATCTTTTGGCATCTTGTAGGGCTCAGATACATTTATTG
This sequence comes from Lepilemur ruficaudatus, assembly GCA_963574885.1. Classification (NCBI taxonomy): domain Eukaryota; kingdom Metazoa; phylum Chordata; class Mammalia; order Primates; family Lepilemuridae; genus Lepilemur; species Lepilemur ruficaudatus. Next base: position 116,550 of record CAUYRT010082457.1, on the reverse strand, counting down.
TTCTTCTTTAAGTTTTGGTTATTTGTATGTGTTTTCTCCTTTAGATTATTTTAGAAACACCCTATCGAATTTCATAAAAACCTTTTTGACATTTGCACTGAGATTGACTTGGTAATATTTGAAGTGTCATCTAATTTTCTTCAGAGATGTTTATCACTAAAAAATTATCTTAGTTGATTATAAGTGAAACAATTGTAATAATTGTTAGAATTATATCTACCTGTTAATTTTTATAGTGGTTTTTGGTGCATATATTTTCATTTTTTCTCTCATTGACTTTTTTCATTATTATGTTTTCCATTGTTGACATATTTTAAATGGCATTCTCTATTGTATAAATAGTTAAATAAAAATCTTCCCTTAAAAGAAGAAAAATGTGATCGAGACCTGGGTGTACGGGATCTGTAAATTTCTACAAAGTAAACTATAAATATAAACTATAATGCAGTTCCGAAGCTCTTGATATTTTTAAATAATGAAGACAGTTTGAGTATGAATGCAGCCTGTGTTTTGAGGATTCAAAGAGTGTACATAAATGATTTTGATTTTCCAGATAAAATGGTTTTAGGCTTAGATTTCACAGTGCTCAGGTCTCATTGATATTTGACACTGAGGGCAGAGTAGGGCTCATGATGTTTCTGACTTATGTATATATCAACCCAGTAGTATTAGAATGAATGGTTTCTCTTTCTTGGTCCTACTAAGATTTCTGTATCTTTAGGTTACGTCTAAGTATTCCTGTCTTTTCTATGTATCAGCTGCCATATGTTTCCCTTTATCGCATAGGATATTTCTGTGGCTTGTTTAGCCTAAATAGTTATCTTACTATATGAAATTTTTACTTTGCTTTTAACTCTAAGTCTTCTATTGCTTCTTCCACAGTCTGAGCATAGACATATTAATATCTTACTTTAGTAGCCATGAGAAATGGGTTTGTCTGGGGGACTCTCTGATGGCTAGGAGAGTCAGATGCTGTAAAACTCTGAGTAAGAGCTGATTCTCAGGGTAACAGACAACCTGAGCATCTCTAATGGAGATATGACAGCAGCCAGCACTCTAGGGATTGGGCCATCAACCAGCATGTGGTCATCTTAATTCATTGTAATTCCTCTTAAAATGGGGAAGCCAGTAAAGATGATATCCAAATGCCTGAAGAGCATCTATGAAGATAATCCAAAGTTTAGCACACGTTAATATTAGGCTTTATATTAAACAAAATACCACAAAACAGATTCCTAGAATGTGCAGCTTGGGATAAAAGAGTCTATGCCCAGTAGCCCAGGAGCTGCTGGGTTGCTGCTTTTTCTTAGATCCATCCCCTCTCCCACCGCTACCATGGATGAAGGGCACCCATCTTTGATGGCAAGACTGGCACTATTTTACAGGTGCCAGGTATAAAATATGACTTTGCCCAGGATGCCAGGATAATTTGACTCCCCACCACAATTGTGATATCCCAACATACTTCATCCCTGAGCACTAAAAAAGTATATTGGAGACAAGTAGAGGACCACTACTTACCCTAATTTTAGATCAGAGTTAGCACCCTACCCTGACTCCAAGCTGGAAGCTTAACACTCTTTATTTTGGAAATGTCAGAGTATGTGTAGAGTGTTCCCACAGGGCCCTGGCCCACACTCAGGCATTCAAGCTGCTGTTTCCTTCCTTCTGGCGTCTCTCACCAATAGCTTTCTTCTTGTGTTTTCTCCCATTACCTTTCTAACTCTTTTTTTTTCTTTCAGTTTGCCTGTGGTCTCACTTCATGAGCCTTTTCTCAGCTTCTGATTCCAATTGATTTGGCTCTGGTTTTGCCATCTCCCCAGGCAGAGCATACCCAGCATCTTTCCTGGCTCGCTCAGCAGCTCAGTGGTGAAGGGACAGACCTGAAACAGTCTCACTTTTCTCTAATAGCTGTTCCCAACTATGTTATGGAGGTCTTCCCTTCCTGCTGTCAAATATAAATCCTAATAATAATTTGAGAAGACTCCATAACTGTCTTATCATTTAGAGTCATTAAAACTTAATCCCATCCAGTTTAAAAGTAAAATTGCATAACTACATCAAAGCTGCTCCTCTTCCATGGCTCAAGAGATCTGAAGTGAGGTGGGGTTGTGGTCTGATTCTGCTATAAATCAGTTCAGCAATATTTATCAAGATCCTATTGGATTCAAGGTTCAGATCTAGGCAATCGAGATTCATCAGTGACCCTTGGAGCAGGGCCTGCTATATAATTTGGGGTATCCAGTGGAAAATGAAAACGAAGGACCCTGATGCAGCTTTCCCTGTCCCATGGACCCACTGCACCGACTCAGCATAGGCAGGCAGGCCAAGGGTTTTAAATCTCCATGCAGGAACATTACTGCTCAATACCTTGATTTGGGGGTGGATTAGAGGCCCTTACCTAGTCACCTGATGAACATATGCATTGCCAACCCAAGGCAAAAGTCACTGCTGGCTCATCACCTAAGCCTTCCCTGGGCTTTCATCTAAACCCTCCTGGCACCCAGGTCCCCCTCAGGATGGAGGGCAATGGAAGAATGTAGACCTCAGTGTCACCACAAACCAAAGGGCAAAGAAAAGCCAGGCGGGACCCAGAGTGCCAGGAATTGGGAAGCAGGCTGCCAAAAACTACCCTAAGGAGGCAGGAAGGTAGCAGGAATCAAGACAGAGTGTGACGTAAGGCACCAAGCCACTCCCCAACACATTGTCCCAACACACTTCACTGACAAAACACATAAATGCACTAAGGATTTCAAGACAGAAACCACAAAAGCATTAAATTGCAAGTTAAGGGTCCTTCTGAGCTTGGGTCCTATGCAAGAGCCCTAGCACATGCTCATGGACTGGCCCTGCTTCCTGGCCAAAGATATCTGTTCCATAGACCTTTCATTCTAGCAGTGGGGAACAGAAAATAAACAATAAACATAAAAACAAGGAAATGATATATTACAAGGTTAGAAGTTGTAAGGAAAAAAGAAAAGCATAACAGAGTGGAAGTGATGAGGAGTATTGGGGAGGGCAGTTTTAACTGGGATGGACGAGGTAGGACTCCTAAAGAAGGTAAGACCCGAGCAAAGGCTGAAGGGCATGACACATGCTGTTGAATGAGTGTCTTGGGAGAAAAGCTGTCCAGGCCAAGGGAACAGGGAACAGCTAAAGGCCCTAGAGTGTCTAGTGTACTTGAAGAAGAGTCAGGAGGCCATTGTGACCGCGGCCAAGTGAGGGAGGGTAAGAGCAATAGAAAATGAAATCACTGAAATAATAGAACCTGAATCATGTAGCATGTTACAGGCTACCATAAGAATGTTGACTTTTATTCTGACTGAAGTGGGCATCACTGCAAGGGTTTGAACAGAAACGTGAGAAGTTCTGACTTAGGTTTTATATTCATTACTTCTGGCTATGTATTAAGGGGGGATCTTGAGGAGCCTGCCCCCTATTCAGAATGGAGAATTGGCAATGGGGAGTTGGAAAGGGTAGGGCTATAGTCAAGGAAAAGTTAAGAGGTTTCTTTGTTTGTTTGTTTGTGTGTGTGTTTTGTTTTCCTGATCAATGTGATATGAGTTTTGAAAGAAATGAAGGAGTTAAAGATGATTCCCAAGTTAATTTCCTGAGCAACTAGAAGGATGAACTTGCCAGTAACTGATGAAGGAAGACTTGAAGTAGAACAGATTTGGGGGCAGGGAAAAATCAAGTCTTAGTTTTGGACATCACAAGACGTGTGCTCCAAGTGGAGCCCTCCAAGTAGAGAGTGAAGTTGGTCATTTGATTTAAGTATTTGGAATTCTGATGAGGGGTCTGGGCTGGACCGTGATAAACTGTTTATTCTCCGTTACTAAGGGTCCCTTGCCTCTTCTTCCCTGTGCATGATGATTTCATCACAGTAATAAAGTTTCTCTTATCCACATATACCCAAACTCAGCCCATCATTTGAAAAATAGACCTATTCCTATCTCATTGTCCTCTTCCTTTTATCCTTCCTTCTTACCCTTCCTCCCTTTTTTAATCTTCCTTTATCACCTCCTTTCTCCAATAAATATTAATATACAGTGACCATTTACTAAAGGAGTCAGTTTAACCTAGAGGTTAAGAGCAGCAACTCTAGAGCCAGACTACTTAGAGTTTGACTGCGGGACCTCATGTACAGGTGAGCAGCTGTGGGCAAGCCACGGAATCCCTCGTTGTATCACATGAGAATGAAAATAATAATATTATTATATCATAATCTTAAACAGTGGCCGTAAGGGTAAATTGAGCTCATGTATGAAGGGCTTAGTATGGCACCCAGAATAGAGTAAGCACTAAACAAAGAGTATCACCTCATTATTATTACCTTTGTTATTACCAGTCACCTACCATATAACACCTCACATCACAGTGATTTGCCATGTTTAGTTATCTTAAGCTTCTTAAAGGAAAAATCCGTGTCTCATTTTCATTTGAATAATTATAATAATTTGTTTATGTAACAGACGTTTATTGGGGACTGTGCTAGTCACTAGAGAAACAATGGTGCACAAAATAGGCATTATCTTCACTGCATAGAGCCTACAGTCCAGGAGAAAGATGCTTAAATAAGTAATTATAACCTGCATTAAGAACTCTAACGGGATACACGGCATGTTATGAAGGCACATAGCAACGGGATCCATATGAGGGAGGGACTAAGAGAGGGATGTAAGGGATGCTACCCATGGAAAATAATATTTAAACAGAAATGAGTTGGATTTGGCAAGGTAAATAGGAAAATGGAAGTGAAGGTTTACCATAGAGAATTTAGTTTGGGAAGAGACAAGAGAGGAATAAATTCTCCCTCAGGTAAGGGACACAACAGCATAATGAGAAGATCAAAAAAAAGAAAAAAAATCCTTATAATTAGAAGTCAGGCCAAGAACAGCCTTTAAGAGTTCTTAATGTGTTAACTATTTCCTAAAAGCAGGAGAAAGCCACTGAATGATTTATAGAAGAAATATAAAGATTATATTTGTAACATGAAATGATCATTCTTTCCCCTGTTTATTTTGTAAAACAAAAAAAAATGTATTGAAGTAAAGCAGGACTGGAGGTAGGACCAGGATTAAGAAGACTCATCAGTAATCTAGTCACTAGAAGAAGTGAGCCTTTGCAGTATTACAGCTAGAATGAAAAAGAAGGGATAGGGGAGAGACAAAGTAGTAGAATCTATAAGAATTCTTTATTGACTGGATATGACTGTTGAGGGAACATGAAGAATCCAGGATTATATCTGAGTTTCTGTTGGTGGTCCCATGTACTGAAATAAGCACACAGGAAGTTTTGGGGAGGGAAGGATGATTTCAGAGTATGCTTTGAGATGCCTCCATTACCTTCAAGTGGTAATATCTGGTAGGTAATTTAGTATAAAAACTTAATGCAAAAATCCATCTCTTGTGAATCATAGTATCTGATTCCTAGAATCATGGGAAGTAAGATTAACAGATAACATTTTAAGAAAAACACTGAGATCTAGACAGGTCAGATACCATCCATGTCCATATAGAAAGCAATGGGGAAATAGAACTACATGTGGCCCAGCAATCACTCTACTGGATGTACAACCAAAAGAAATGAAATCAGATACCTCTTAGAGGTATCTGGACTCCCATTTTCACTGCAGCATTATTAAAATGGCCAAGAAAAGGAAAAACTCTAAGTGTCCATTGGCAGGTAAATGGCTAAGGAAATTGTGGTATATACACATGTGTATATAAACACATGGAATATTATTCACCCTTAAAAAATATAGAGATCCTGCCATTTGCATCAACATGGATGAACATAGAAGACACTGTGCTAAGTAAAATAAGCTAAACATAGAAAGACAAATACTGTATGTTCTTTTTTACTTGTAAAAACTTAAAAATTTGAAAACATAGAAACAGAGAGTAGAATGGTAGTTACAGGGCTAGGGAGAGAGGGTCAAGGGATGCAAAGTTGCAGAGAGGTAGGATGAATAAGTCTAGAAATCTATTGTACCACAAAAGGACTATAGTTAACAATATTATAGTGTATACTGGAAATCTGCCAAGGGAGTTGGATTCAGGTGCTCTTACCACTAAAAGAAAAGAAAAAAGAGGAAAGGTAGCTATGTGAGGAGAAGGACATGTTAACTTGCCTGACTGTAGTAATCACTTCACCATGCATATGTATATCAAAACATCATGTTGCTGCCTGGTGCGGTGACTCATGCCTGTCATCCCAGTACTTTAGGAGGCCAAGGTGGGACAATCACTTGAAGCCAGGAATTGAAGACCAGCCTGGGAAACATAGCAAGACCTTTGTCTCTACAAAAAGTTCAAAAGTTTTAGCTGGGCATGGTGGTGCTCACCTATAGTCCCAGCTACTTAGGAGGCTGAAGTAGGAGGATGGTATGAGCCCAGGAGTTCAAGGTTATAGAGAGCTATGATTGTATCACTGCACTCCAGCCTGGGCAACAGAGTGACCTCTTGTCTCTAAAAAAAAGAAATTATGTCACATAACTTAATATATAATATAAAAATAAATAAATACATTTATTTACTTAAACAGTGTGGAAGGGAAGAGGAAAGGAGGGGAGGGGAAGGGAAGGAAGAGAGAAGGGAAGGGAAAAGGAAGAGGAGAGGGCAGGAAGGACCCTTCATCCCCTGATTTCTTGTTCAGAGCTCTTGAGCCTGAGCCCTTAACCTCTCATTCAGCACCACATAAGAGCTTGCAGAATGGATGAATTTTAATTATTTGTATAAAACACAGTGGACTATTTTACCACATATATTGTGCAGGGTTATTTGTTGATATTGAAGGATGAACTAAGCAGACCATGCAAAATGAAAACAATTATAAAGGACTTGAAAAATAAAACTTCTACTTCATTGAAAAGGCGCTTCCATCATTCGGTTTGAAGCACATTTAATTCTTTATTTTAAGAATGTGTGTCAGTGCAGTATGATCTAAAATTGAATATTTTTCATGGTTTAGATGAAATGCTGCTTTTAAAAGTGCTTATTACAAAATTAATCCATATTATACAGGAATAATTTGTGGGAGGTGGTCAAAGAGATGCAGAAATAGTATTTCCTGAATGATTGGTCTAGTGTAGTCACAGAAATGATGTATCATATAAGGTTATCTCAAGGAGTGCATTTATAGAATACATTATAAACAAGATATAATGAAATAGCAGAAAGGAAAATAGGGGTGGGGGACTATGAAACAAGAGAAAGAAAAATGTTGGGAGAAAAATGAAAAATTATAAGTGGTTGCACATAAAAATCACAGGTTAGGACTGAGAAACTATTTGAATTTAGAGAAACAAGATTGGAAAATGAATAGAGAAATAAATCCCAGGCAAGAACAGGAGAGAGCTATGAAATTAAAAGTTCCAGTCTGACTTCGTTCTGGAAGAAGTTGGTCCCTCCAAGGCCCAACAGGCACATTTCACAGAAGAGGACACGGTCGGAATGGAGAGACAGTTCCACCCACGTGTTTCCATCTCTCCAGTATGATCTTCTAAGCACCATTAATTGTATGTCTAAAGGATCATTTTCTCTTTCTAGATAAAAAGAGGGTTCAAACTCTGTGTTGACTTTTAAACAGTCTCTTGGTTGTAGCATTTCAGTCCTCAGCCAACAATCTGGCTTAATCTGAGGCCCAATGATGAATATAAATTTGTGATCTGGATGGAGAAGTAATGACCTGAGTAACACCGCTGGCTGCATTTTTATGGTGAGATTTGAAAGTAGCTCCTTGATGGCTCCCTGAAAAGCAGGAAAAAAGAAGAAAGCCTTCTCATAATCAGCTGTCCCTGGCTCTAGCTAATGATAATGTCCCAAAGATTGGTGTTACCATCCTCTCTAAAGGAAGGAACAAGATGGTTTTCAGATCCTGAGAGAGTTTTCCACAGAACCCATTCAGATTCTGATCTCTGGTAACCACTTTGTCTTTGGGAAGGAACTAGATATAGTAGAGAGACATCAAAGTCCAGGAAATTGATAACAAGAGATGTTTTTATTTGTGGCTGAAAAATTCAGACTCTGAGAAGCTCCTCCATTTCACGTTGATAGAGCACACGATGACCTGCAAACACAATGCAAATACAGAGAATATTAGTGCCAATTTCCCAGTGCTCCTCACTGCAGTGGGGTTCTCAAACTTAAGTGAGTATCAGAATCTCGTTCAGAGTTAAAACATTTTTCTGGGCCCCACGCTAAGCATGTCTTAATCAGAAGGTCTAGGGTGAGACCTGAAAATTTGTATTTTTAACACATTCCGAGGGGATGCTGATGCTGCTGGTCCGGGACCACCCTTTGAGAGCCACCACTGCACATCACACAGTGATGAATGGCAGTGCCAGGAATGTAGCTGGGACAACCTCTCAGCCAGCACAGAGGCCTCTCCACGGCAGGGTGCCCCTTCGCCTACATGCTACGTGCTTAGCACACTCATCAATCTGTGTGTTTACTTGTTCCAGCATTTTCTAGTTTGGATTAATTAAGCTATTATTCAATGAGACAGAAAGACCCTGTGGCCTCTTTCCAATTCTGTTTGCCTGATTTTCAGCATCCCAGGGTTCAGATAAACCACACACAGCTATGCATATGTGCGCGCACACCCCCCCCACACACACACCCCATTTAAGCTGGTTAAGCTCTGCAAACAGATTACTCTTAAACTGCCTGAGGAGCAGGGTCAGAGGGGTTCAAAGGTGCAGACTACAGTCCACCTCTTCAAATATTTTTAATCTACCCACCATGTGTAAACATCAGACTGCCATCACACATGGTCACTTCTACAATGCATCCATGCCATTCACCCCATCTGCTCTGATAACTCCTGGATCTCATCTTCCATATTAATAGTTGCCTTTACTCTCTGCATTTTTTGTCCTCGTATATGCTGAGGATTCTTTTATTTGCCCTATTCAGAAAGAGATACTTTGAGTTGATTGTTTTTTTTTCCAGCAGGATTTGGAATTTACCCTCTGCAGCCACCCACTGCTGCCACATGGGTAACAAAACTAATGACAAGCAGGGTGCTGGCTACCCACCTGCTCCACCTGTCCTCCAGGAGATGGGTGCGGCTATGGGGAAGGGTCAGAGAGAAACAATAGCACACTGTCTCTGTGAGCTAAAAGACACCCTTGAGAATACAACTTCAGTCTCAAAACTTTTACTGCTGTAAACATAAAAAAAAAATTCAAAATATGCAGGTAAATCTAGGTAACTAAAGCTGCTCTGTGTTTGCTCTTTGCAAACAGCTTTCCAAAAGTACCATGACTCAGAGATCGCGCATCTGAACTCCTAATAAGTTTGTAATAGCTGCCAACAGTTGACCAATTGCCAAGCTCCAGGTGAAGGACTTTACTTGAATTATGCCATTCAATAACTGCAGTGTCTCTATTACAGAAGTACTATTTCTTCCACATTTTATGTGCAAAGAAATTAAGACTTAGGGATTTTAAGTAACCTGTCCAACATTACTTTTAATCTGTGTCAGAGCTAGTATTTCAACCCTGTCAGTCGGATGCCAGACTTCACACTTGTGCGGGTGTGATTTCTTCTTTCCCATGCCACAGACAGCCTCAGCCAATCACATGACGCTTTCACAGTTTTTGTTTGACAGATTTGAGATGAATATCTTGTGAGCAAGTGAACCTCAATTCAACACAGACATGTGGAGCACCAAGTGGGTTTTTAGCTGTCTGTGTGCAAGAATCCACCATGATGGGGTGGGAGGTGGGAAAAGGAAACCATTAAATTTGGTCCCTACCTAGAAAGAATTTATATGTGCATGTAAGCTGTGGGGAATTGTATGGGAGACCATATGGTTAAAGGGCCAAACGTGTGAAAAGCTGGCTATAAAATATGTGTTTTATCTAAAACCGAGAACTAAAAGAAAAGGCTAAATAGGCCAAATAGTACAAAGGAACATCTTCCAAAATCAGTGGCAGAGCTGTTCTCAGCTCAGATGGTGACAGACTGGACACCTAATGTCCTAGGGACTTAGTCATGTACCCTTTGCACTGGGGGTATTTACAGTGCCCTCTCATTTTAATATTTATTTAGAAGCTAATTATTGTCACTGTCAGCTCTTTTATCTCCACAACATTTCAGAGAAATGTATTCAGGCATTATGTGACTTGTAAGTAAGATTAAGAAGAAAGTTCAGAGAAGTGTCATAATCAAGGGATTTGGCTGTTAATAAAGAACTTAATGAAAAACAAATGAGTTAACACCACACAGAATTTGAATTCGGCTAAAGCAAATTCTAGAATTGTACATAGTATACTTCCTTAAGCATATGTCATCATAAGCCTAGAATAAAAATTAAAGACCAGTGACCATAGTCACATGCAAAGTGGCATGAGAATAACCAGCTCCGAGAGTTATTTGAGACTCAAAAGCCAAGGCTTTGCCCTGTATCATTTAAATCTTTAAATAAACACAATTGTGCTTTCAGGAGGGCTTCATTGGATGTATTGTCTGCATCACGCTGGCACACACATACACACACACAGTCTACTGATGAGTTGATAGAGTGTATTACTCCTGCTTTACAGATGGCTAAAGGGATTAAGCAAATATTGTTGCTGCAGCATGAGGCTGAGCCTTTGTATTCATTTATAAAGTTAGGGAAGTCACTGAAGAGAAAGAGAAATCATGCAACTGGAATGGAGAAGAAAAGCTCCAATTATAGTTCCAGAATTGGCTGCCACCTTTAGTGTTAACAGAGTGTGCACGTTTCTCAGAAGTGACACCTGCATTGTCTATTGGGAAACATTTAATCCCTGAAGCTGTATTAAGGAGGCTGGTGAGCATACAACTGAATAGAAACGATGTCAGTTCCTCCTGAGATAGAAGAAGCTGCACTAATTGAAGTAGGAGCATAGCGCAGGGTTCTGTGGACCCCTCTTAATTTGATTCCACTTGCATTGTACCATTCTGCCCCTGCAGAATACCTGGAAATTGCATAAACATATGATATTTGAATGTAGATGTAGTTCTAATGTTCCCACTGCCCTCTGCATATGCCTCTATCCATGGTTTGATTAGCTTGTGTCTCTCCTGCTAAAAGGAAAGACGTTTTGTTTTATTTAATGTAGTATCAACAGTAGCTGAAGTGTTTTATGCATATGGTTGGCTTCCAGGAAATGTTTGTGGCAGTGTATTTACAAAAACATCTCTTCTATCTCAGGGTCATTTTTCTAGCAGCCTCACCTATCAGCATCAGTGCCAAGAATCAGAAAGGAAATACAAAACTCTTCTCAAAAGTGAGAATGGTGGTAACAATGAGGCCTATGAATTAAAATCTGTGATTTATCCAATGAAATACTCTTGAGCGTTCACGTAACGTCTACCTTTCTACCCTATTTTTGTGTCCAACAGTTGTCATGGTACCTGGAATATAGTTAGTACTTAAGAAATGAATGTTGCATCAAGAAAGCATTTTGTGCATATTGAGAGTTTCCAATCTGAAAAATGTGAATGCGTTTAGTGCTTGGGCACTTAAAAGCGCAAGTTTTGGTTATCTGACAAAACTGTCATGATGGTAGTTGCTTCTCTTGCAATTCCAGAAAAATGAAGTGCAGCGTTGACTATGTCCAGGCAACGTCACTGACTTATCCCAATCAGGAGAGGACCTGGCTTGCCCAGCCTGCTGCGGAGTTTGCAGTAAAAGTGTAAAATCAAGACAGATACAGATGCTAACAGGGCGATGCTACCTTTTCAGATAACTGGCTTCATCTGTCTACCTGTTTATGTGAGAGCTGATTATCAGCCTTGTGCAAATGCGGGGGAACTGATCTGATCGCTATGATGTTTTACACTATAGACAGAGCCATCTTTTCAGCCAACATTCACTCAGTGAGGCAGGAAATATAATTAGGTGTTCATGCATATTCCCATAGTACCCTGTACAGTTATTAAATCATTAAAAAAAAAAAAAGTCAGTGTCACCAGAGCTTGTTTGTTTGAAGACACCACCTAAGAACTTAAGAGCCCTGGGAGGCAGGAAAAGGCTCATGTGAGGCATGGGTGAGAGAGGCAGTTTCCTTAAGGGATTGAAAGAGGAGCTGAAGGTGATTATGGGAACTTACTCTGCAATGCACACAAAATGTATTTAATCAGATAGCAGAGTTCAGAGAGCTTTTTAATAGGAAAATTTACCCCCAAATTGCATTGCCTGAAAGAGTGCAAAGTACTTGGTGGTGATTGGTATTGCTACAGTATAATACTTGCTTATTTGGCTTAACCTGGAGTACAACGTATTGAAAACGTCTATAAAAGCTATTAATACAAAGAAATGTTATTGGACCAAGAATTATAAGATCTGCTGTGAATTCCAGCTTTGCCAATTAGTGTGTGAACTGGAGCAAGTTATTTTACCACTAAAGCATCACTTGCTTCATCCATAAAATGGGTATGCTAAGATCCAATCATAGTATGTTATGTGAATCAAATCAAACAGTATTGTATATGTAAAGCAACTTATAGACTACCTAGATCTCACTAAGCCGTGGTTGGTTTTATTAATCTTTTGCTATTTCCTAGAATATATTTCCATGAAGCACTAGTTCAAATACATGTACTGAAATAAATTCAGAAAGCACTCCATACTAAATTCTTTTTGATAGATATAAGGTCTCATAAATTTTAAAGGCTCTGTAAAGGTCTAAGGTAAAACAGTAACAAAAATAGCAATAACAACCAAATAACAACAAAAAAAATACAAACACATCTATGTGGTTAACCCAACATTTTCCAAATGTATTGGACACAATTGGCCCTGTTTTTCTTATATTTAATTGTTACTAATATGTTACAGAGTTAGTGTTTCACAGATTATGGAAAAAGTCAACTTTGCCCCATTTCATTAGTTTTCAGTTCTCTAAAGTCTTCAAGTGAGTCTACACCCTATGCAAGGTTATGGTCTCTACCACAGGGCACTCCATGCCATGCTATGCTGGAAGACAAAGGTCTATCACTGGATCTCAAATTTGGCTCCATATTGGAATCACCTGGGGTGCTTTAAAAATTACTGATGCTTGGGTCCCACCCCAGAGATTCTTACAAAATTGGTATAGATTATGTCCTGGGCATACATTTTGTTTGAAACACCCTAGATAATTTCAAAATGCAGCAAGTTTAAAATCTAGTGTAAAAAAATAATCCCAGGGCTATTATTTTGAACATTATTGACATAATTTTTCATTCGCATTTTAAGGTAAGCTTGCAAACTTTGTTACAAAGCTCAAGGGTTTGGTAAATGCTCAATGATCATAAGCAAGAATCTCCCTGTCATCATTCTTTCATTAAATCATTCAATAATCATACACTGATCACAAAAGCAATAGCTATGTTCAATAGTTTCTGCTCAATGTTCCTCATTCCTGGCCACCCCAGTTCTCAAAGCTCTCCTGTCTCTGAACTACTACTCATCTGATTGTTTTTATTATGCAGAATAGCATATGCAGTGTTAATTACCTTTTTATTTGTGTCTTGCTCATCAACTGTCCCTCTACCCTACCCTCAAGCTGAACCATGAGCTCCTGAACTTATATACCAGCTATGGAGGTGTGAAGGCAGAGACAGCCTCACATAGAAAGAACAAAAGCTTTCGAGTAAGGCAGACATGAGCATAAACACAGATTCTACCTCTTATCAACCATGTGGTCTTGTAAATTTTCTTTAATTTCTCTGGGCTCAGTTTTCTTATCTGTAAAATAGGGGTGATAATACTGACCTGGCAGAATTATTATAAAGATTAAATGAGATAAGGTGTACAGAGTTTATGGACTGGGCATAACATATCAGAGATGATCACACAAATGAAGCTCTTATTATCCATGTTGACCATTTTGAGGCCTCAATTTATCGTACTCACATGTGTGATAACCAGGAATGTTGAATCCTCAGAGAATGATCTTGCCAAATGTGTATCTCAAGAGCCAGGGGAAAGACTCATGGCACTTGATGCAAAGTGATTTTCCCTGAATTCATTATTTTCCTGCTATAAATAAAGAATTGAATGGGAAAATAGTATGATCACATTGATACATTAATGTAGAGAAGGAATATATTACTGTTCTAGATAAGTAATGTCCTTGAATAGAAATAAATCTGATGAAGTTTTATTTCAATTGGACTTGAAGATATTTTCAATAAATACCATTAGAGACCAAGAGAGGGAAAACATGAAGCAGATTGGAACACGATATAACAAACACATTAGCGAGTTATTATCCACGCTAATAAAAACTACAAAGAAACTGCCGAAATGACACTGAGAGGCCCTGGAGCATATGGGGAGCTGTGTGTGGTTGCAGCATGGCCTCCTCGGTGTGGGGCTCTGGCTGTGTGTCTGCACCAGAACAAACAACATAGTCATTTGGCATTTATGCTGCATCAATTATTATATTATTTTCTATTAGTGGCCCCTCAATATCAATACGGAGGATCCATTTCTGTTTCCTTTGGGCCTTATTGACTCTCTCTAGGGCTATCCTGTGTGGCTGTGGCGCTTGCTCCCTGGAATGCAAGTGAATTGTGTGGAAAGTGGTGTCCTATGGTCCTACTTCCCCTGTTCTCTGTGTGATCACACCAAATTCAGAACAAAGGTCATCACGAAGAGAAGCAGAATGGGAAGGAAAGATAGGCAACACCTATATAAATCTCAGGTCATGGATGTCACAGCAGTCACAGCATTCTTACATTTTTTATTGCCTGACGAGTGAGTCTCTGTTTCTCCAAGGCCTTTATCCAGTGTCTCTGTCCTCTCCCCAATGTCATCCAACAGGGAATAACATCAGAACCTCAGCACCAGCAACAGAAGGGGTTTAGAATCAGTGATGTACTCTTCAACAGGATCTCCAGCATGGGGGGGCTCCCTAGGTGCAAACAGCCCCAAATGGCCTCTCCACTCAACCCCCACTTTGTAACGTATGTCCTAGACCCTAGCCTGTTTACCAGGAAATATGCTGCTTTTGCATTTCAGGACAGAAAGATGAGTGTTAATGCATGTGTGGCCTAGTGCCTGGTAAATATTTAATATTAAATTAGCTAGTATTCTATTATTATGATCATGAAACAAAAGGAGAAGGCTATGCTATCACGTGGTATGAAAAAGTCTAGTAAGATAAGAAATGTTAAAATTTCCTTGGCTTTAGCAATATCTGGGTCATCGGTAACCTGATGAGGGCACTTCTGGCCAAGTGCACTGTGCAGTCAATGGAAGGGGAGGAAAGTAGAGAGTAGAAAACCTTTCTAGAAATTAACATGAGGGTAATTGGCAAGAAACTAGGCTGCAACTAGAGAGGGTAGCCTGGATCGTGGCTCTGTTTGGTTTTTTTCCTCACCTATGATGGAGAACATATGATAATGCTGAAGTCTGAGGGATTCTCAAATCCCTCCATCTCCCACCTGCATGACCCTTGCCTGCCCAAGGTCCCTGCACCATTCATGGCTCTCCTGATATCTGCACACCTTCTAGGAGCAAGACCTTCCAGGACAATTGGAAATTCTTGTTTAAGTTGCTAAACCCAAGGAAGGATGTAAGAATCAGTGGAATAATGTTTTCCTCCTGACATTCTTTGCACACACTTATGACTTCATGCAGAAATATTAACTTCCTTTTTATTTAATTAAGATATAACTCATTTAATCATCGTTTTGGAGACTCCAGTGGGAGTGGGTGGACTCATTTAGCAGAGGCCTGATGGCCGGAGCATGCAGAAAGCCCAGTAGCTATTGCAGGGCTGTTGCAAGGGGTGACCCAACAGAGCAGTGCCTGACTCTAGAGAGATCAAGCTCTTTTTCCCTTTTTCCCTGACTTGGCACTCTGCAGTCTTGCACTTATAATTGGCTATTTCTGAGGCTGCCTGGTCTTCAGATTTCCAAGAGCTTTAAAAGCTCCGACACCAAAGGCATTAAGTCATCAAACCACTTCTACTCTGTTTTGTGTTATAGATTTACTTTTGTCTGTATCTTAAAGAATATTACAAATTGACAATAGGTCAGTGAAAATCTTTGATCATCCCTATTCCATGAAGTTCCTTAAACACTTTGATGTTCTATATTTCCTTAGGGTTTATTTCCTGAAATTATCTCCCTTAAACATATTAGTGATTCTTTTCCCTTCTCCTTGGTCATATTTGCAATGTTTTCTTATTGACAAAATAACTGTTGAGAGCAATTCAGCAAGTGGACCCAAAATCATGTATGTGAATCCTTATATTAGCTGATTACTGAGCCTTAGTGGTTGGGACGGTTGACAGTGTCCATGTGTCAGATTATGTGTCTCTGTTTTGAGAAGATGGCATAATCTAGACTTGAGAAACCTCACAGATGTTGATAAAAGGATGAACTCTAGAAAGTCTGTTTGTTTGTTTTTAAATATAACGTGTGTTCTTTTAAACCTTGCTAGCTCTTTATTGCCTGTGGGATAAATACCAAACCCTCTGGCATAGCAAGAAAATATCTTACAGCCAAGTCCCAATATGCTTTTCTAGCATCACCTTTTGATGTTTCTAAATCTTTGTTCTAAACTACAGTCATACATATTCCCCATGCATTTGTATATGCTATTTCTTCTGCCTAGAGGTTCCTAGTTCCACATCTATATCTAATTGGAAAATACTTCTCATAGTCTTATATCTAATCAAATGTTATCTCTTTTGTAAAATTTCTGGCAAGTCCTTACATAGAAATCTCATAGCACTTTATGAATACTTGTTGCACAGATCTTATTATATTACTTTTAATCGTTGTTTCTCTCACTATGGGTATCTTACATTTGAAATATCTGATTTCAAATGTCCAGTTTCTTAGTTCTCAATTTATAAATAAAATATTTACATTGCTTATTGCCCCTCTCCAAGTAAATTGCTCATATACTTTTCAAATTTCCAAGGCTTACTAAAAAAATCCTTGACCAGCTGGTAGTGCCTGATATCCTCCCATAGGAGTTTCATCTTTTTAATTTGTCTGATTCATATTAGAGAATGCCCATGGCCTTTAGAAAAATCAGAATGTCAATGGTTAGATTTCAGTATCTTAGTAGAGTATATGCTCCCTAATGCAAATTTGGGAAAAAAGAAAACTTAATGCTTATCTGCTTCTGATTATTCTTATTAAAGATGGAAAGAATCAAGAAATGGGGAAGTGGCTAGTCCAAAGCCAGGCAGACATCTGGAATCAGATCCAGAATTAGAATGCAGGTCTTCTGATCAACATTTCTGGGATTTCTGAAAATAAAATTAAGATTTGAAATATCTAAGTCCCATGTCTGGCTCTGCCCAGTAAACTGGATATTTTGGAACAAAGCCCTTTTACTCTAAATCTTGATTATTTTACCTGAAAAATGAGTAAAACCACACTTATATTGGTGCTGTGAGGATTAAAGGAACATTTTATAAATTACTTCACAATGTATTTATAATAATTTTTATTACAAAATTAATTCTAGCTTGTGGCAGATAAAGAATCCTGCAGGTCACAGCTCTGCCTGAACTCCCCCTGGTCTTTGCTGCCTCCATAATGGGAGAATCTTCTCATGGCATAACTACTGGCAGCTTATTAGGAATGTGCCTTACTGTCCCTGCTGTTGCACTATGCATTACACAAAGGAGAGCTATTGTAATGATTGGATTTCAGGTGTTTGGAAGGAAGAGAAGAAAGGAACCTGGGTGCAGTGATATAGTTCTCAGGGAGTTTATTATTTAGTATGATACTATATCATCCCAGAAAGCAATCACTCTTTCTAATATGTGTGTAGTCTAGACTATGCCACGCCTACCCAATAAAACCTCTATTCTAACCATAAGGAGGGTTGGAATCGACCTTTAGGCACTCTGTGGCTGACAGATACAAAACTGGCAGCAAAGGTAGGATGCATATGGCTTCACAATGTCCTGTGTTCTGCAGTGATGACGGTGGGTGGCGTGCTTGGTAGAAGAGGATTAAAAATGTGTTCTTGCATAAAACCTACTATTCAAACCTACGTGTAAAACTCATGCCTTTCTTTCCTCTTCACAGTGAGTTTAGCACACACTATGTATAGTATGTATATGTGTGTATCTGTATAGAGCCAATATGGTCTCCTACATGGGCAGCATTGTATTCGCCTTAGCACTTTCTGGACAAAGCTGGCTAACACTGCCATACTCCATAGCCTGTAGCCCTTAACCACTTCTTGTCCAGATTGCTAATATGGCCAAACACATATGTGCTATGAGTATGTGTATGTGTTAGGTAAACCTTGCAAAGACATTGCCTTGCCTGATAAATAAATACATTGCTTGGTGGGTACATTCTTATCTTTTTATTAATGAGATGCCCAGAGCTCAGATTAGCTCCCCAAAACTGAAAATTGTCTCAATAGGCTTTTCTAAAAATCAGAGCATTATAACCACCGGTTACCCTTTAGCCACCCATTTTGAAATTTGGATATAAAAGTGATCCCATTTTCTTGCCCTGTTTTATTTCCCATCATGGTTCTATTATCACCAAGGGACACTCAGATTTATCCGCCTTAATAGTATACTTCATTGTTTTCCATAGGACTAAAGATAATGAATTCGTAAAGAGAAATGGAATTGGATTTTTCTCCTTTTGATAACTTAGTAGGAATTCCAAAATTATTACTTGGGAGATTTTCCTCACTGTGAACAGATTATTGTCCATGCTACATTTTAATTTCTCTTGCTTATATCAGTTTTTTTTAAAAAAAAAAAACAATATATTACTTTTTTAAGGTACATTGTTCGCTATCTCTGGATCCAAAGAAAAAGAAGCGAACAAGCTTCTGTTAATTAAAAGTGTGTGGTGGAGGGAGTGACATACTTACGGGTCACTCTTTTGGCTGTTAATTTTGTGGTTAAGTAAGCTGTGCCCTGTAGCACTTTGTGTCTGATTCACTATCACTTTGGACATTTAAATGTTAATTATCTTGGTTTTTAAATTATTGTGTGTGACTTTTCCATGCCCGGTGCCCTGGATGTTATAAGCCTTTACTAAGCTCGTGTTTGTGAAGATATATGATGGATACTTCATGCAGAATTATAAAGACCTGATTAATATTGTTTTCCAATCTGCTAGGTTATTAGAGGAAGAGGCTGTGAAATGAAGTGACGGAGGGACTGGGAATCTGTATGTGACAGGGCAGAAAAATAAGGTTCAGATGTGGACGTGAGGAAGCCCTAATAGAGCCCTAGAAAGGTTGGTGTGTTGTGTTCCAGCTGAGGTGGCCGGGAAAGTAAGGGCAAGAAATCAGTTGGAGCAGCAAAGCACATTCACACAGAATTGCCTTCTCAACAGTGAATCTTAACTGACTCCCCCAACCTGCGTGTGTGTTTGTGTGTGTGAGAGAGAGAGTTTCATGACTTATTAAATAGATTAGCTACATTGATTTTTACTTTGAGATTTCCAGGCAATCACACAATACTTGAATTTTTCAATCCTGTTGCTACATTATATGTTAATAAAAGCCAATAGCAAACATTTAAAAAGTTTTGCCAGATTAGGGCCCTTGCAAGAATCAATAATCTCATTGACACGGTTCAAAAAGCCATAAATTCTATGAGGACCACTAATGGCTGCAGAAAGAATGCATGTAAACACCCACCAGAAAAATCAATGTTCTCTCTAAGTCATCGATAATTCTTGATGGCAATTGGAATTATGAAAAACATTACCTGTAATTCATGTCTTAAGCATTTGACAAAGATCCACATCGGTAGCGGGTATCCTGGTGTCCGGGATGAAGCAGCTATACGTTAGGTCTTGTTGATCTGATACCTTGCACATGGGCAGTACTTTGTGGTTTCTAAGACACGGTGTTGTATACATCACTCATTTGACAGGCAGAGCAGCCCTGCGAAGTGAACAAGAAAGTAAACGAGCCTCATTGTTGTGGATGAAAGTCTCAGAGTAAATAAGAGAAGTTGCACGCTGGCCAAGACACTCACAGGACAATTAGAAGTACAGTATATCTCTTCTGACTCCTGTTTTCCCCCCTTGTTGGTGGTGGGCACCTCCACTAGTATAACTGCAAAGGCAACATTTACGTCTTACTCTCCAATTCTCAATTGACTATGGTGAAGCAGTTTCCTGGGAAATCTGTAAACTAGTAAAAGATCCAGAAGGTTCAACTATATAGTACACCTCACCTAGGTTTATAGAATTACCACAAACGAGTATTCAGTGAAGGATAAGAGCTATATTTTTTTCATGCCCTTCAATTGTCTCAGTGGTTCCTGAAGTATCTACTCTCTCCAGTGGGTGATATTTGGCATTTCTTCTCCTACTGTCCCATTTTAGCAGGAGATAATGACAAATAGAGCTGTGCCTAGTGAGGTCACCCAGTGCTTAGTTCCGGCACTGCCTCTCATAGCAATGAACAAAATCTTTCATCCTCTAGCGCTGTAACTTCTTTTCTGCAGCTGACTGTGTCTTTGATGGAACAGCATTTTTAAAATACAAATTTGTATTAAAACACACAAAAAATGTTTACAAATGAAATGAAGGTTCACCCCTTAAAGAAACAGAATTAATAGGAGAAGGAAATGATCCTGGGAGCTCCTCAATGTAGTAATGAATTCAACATTCTTCAATCAAATTTAAAATTTAATTATAGGTAATTGTTCTTTTTTTAATGAAGTACTTTTGGCATAATGCTCCATTATTATACAATTAGATAATTAACTCCATTAATCACATTACAACTTATTTTTCTCCATGTTTTCTTTAAATATTTATATACTGTGCCCATTTTCACAGCCACAAAGCTCACTATAATCAGGAGGATAAGTGAGGGTAGGTGTAGGAGTTTGCTGAAGGATATTCACTGCTGGTTTCCCAAGCCTGCCTCCCATGCCCCCTGATTTATAAGAAAATTATGTTTGCAAAGCACTTTCTGTATCTTCAAACCTATGACAGGCACTCAGCATTTCATCTACCATTTGCTGACTGTTTATTATGCACCATTCAGGCACAGTGCTAGACTTGCTAGACCTGGATTCAAAGGAAAGTGATGGTGAGAGATGACTATGCATAATCATTGATCTAAAGGAGCTAATAATTTAATGATGGAGAACTTATGAAGGACAGTTATGGCTCCTTCTCTTAAGGAGCCCATGGTGCAAAATAGGAAATCAAGTGCAATACATGTCACAGATACAAGAAACTATTAGTGTGCCAATGATGGCAGGAAGGGAGGTGGTTCTGGCTGCATCAGATCTTCTGGTGACCTTGACTTATACATATTGTGCATGTTGCATTAACTCTGCATCGCACATGGGTCCTTGCAAGTCTCTGTTAGACAGCTCACATCCTTGCTCACGTTCTTACTTCTCAGTTGACATACTAGCAAGAGAGGTTTGCACATTATGGAATAATTATTTTTATATTGTATTTATTTTTGCCCAGGGACAGATATCCAACCCAGTACTGCAGTCTTCCAATGTATAATCTTGGGCAAATAACATAACCTTGCTGTGCCACAATTTCCTTACCTGCAAAATGGGATATACATAAAATTTTAGAAGTTAATAAATATAAATCACTCAGAACCATTCCTAGCATGCAGTAAAAATCCAAAATGATTGATATTTATTTATTTCTATTCTATTTTTATTTTTTCTATTATCATCAGCTAGAAATGCAATGAAAACAGATTCCATCAATGCCCTCTTTCCTGTCCAAAGCTCACATCTGCATATCCATGAATGGTTTCCATGGGAGTGATAGGGAGGTTGTATGTTTTATAAACTTTCTTATGCTTAGAAGGCAAAGGAAAAATATTTGAAATGACTGTTGCCTTAAATTATCTTTTCCATAATTTTGATATTGTATTGCTTACTTTCAATGGGTACTGCATTAATGAACATTCTCAGTGCTAGAGGAGCAATCTTACAAAATTTAATAAATAAAAATGAAAAAAGAGCAAGAAAATAGAAAAAAAGTCTTCCTTAATTGCTGATTTACTGGAACATTATCTATGAAATGTTTCAATCTACTTACATGTGGTTAATCTGGATTCTGTACAACTGATTTGTTGCCATAGCAGAGAGCCATGAAAACTACAGAAAGCCACCCAAAACATAGGGATTAAGAATTTCTGTTTTCAGAGAAGCTGTCTGCTTTGGGAGTAAGTTACAGAAGAAAGCCTCAGGAATTTCTACATTAGTGGAAAAATTGAATGATTAAATATTTTAGTAACAAATTGTGTTCCTTGGAACTGTCCCAGAATCATTTTTTTTTTCCTTTTCTGTCATTCATGTTAAAAAATCATATGCTAAAAGGAATGCTATTCCCTAGCAGAGTGTAATTTGGAGTTCACACAAGTTGTCTATGATGTGCTGAATTCACCACGTAAGAACTTGAGGGAGTGGGGTGAATGCCAGAGGTTCACAAGGAAAAGTGAGGTTGTTCACAGATCAACCCACTCTTTACACCACTGCGAATTATTCATTGAATAAGAAACTACTGTCCATTGGAAATGAGAGGTGGAATTAAGTACTTCACTGGGATACTAGGAAGCCAGTACAGAAATCAACCCAGGGCTTTTTATTTTTCTGTGTTGTTCCTCATCTTATCTCTAAACATACTGAAAATCTTGACATTCATACATTCTTTTCTCTTTTCTCCGAGCACATAGCTCACTGGTGATGCTCAATAAAGAATTATTAATTTATTGATTTGGCATGGGTAGGAACTTAGGTGATACATTCTGACATTTAATGAATGATGAATATGTGACAAATGCTTTGGTACTACATATACATCATCTCATTTAATTCTCAGAATCATTGTCTGAGGTCAATAGTATCAGTGTCAGTTTACAGATGGGAAATCTGAGGCTCTGATATGCTACATAAATTTTGTGTAGTCAAAACTAGGTGTCTGTGTGTATGCATGGCAATACAGAGTGGTATAACAGACGTTGGAGACTCCAAAAGGTTGAAGTGGGGGAAGGGGGTAAGGAATGCAAACTTATCTATTGGGTAAAATACGCACTCTTTGGGTGATGGGTACACAGAAAGCCCAGACTCCATCACTACACCATATATCCATATAACAAAACTATGCTTATGCCCCCTAAGCCTATGAAAAACTGTTTCTATCTCAGCTCTTTCTACCTTCATGTTCCCAGAAATAAACCAGGTTGATGGTACAAATTGATTTATCACTTCTTTACTAGTTATTCACTAATATTAGAACATGAGATCTGATAAATTCTCTTTCTGAAAATGTCCTTCAGGGATATATGTTCTTTTCAACATCTTCCCTCTCTGTCCCCTGTTAGTAGGAATTCTCTTTACTTACTTTTAAACTTGATGGGCCTTAAGTTGTATATATTTGTACACAGTTATTCACTGAAGAAGCAGAATTTTTAGAGTTTTGTTTTGTTTTGTTTTGTTTTGTTTTGTTTTACAGAAGTAACGAGAGACAAAGATGGTCATTATATTTTTCTTTCATTTTTTAAATTTCGGAACATTACGGGAGTACAAATGTTTTGGTTACATGAATTGCTTTTGCACTGCTTGAGTCAAAGTTATAAGTGTGCCTTTCATCCAGATAGTGTACAGTGTACCTGTTAGGTATGATTTCACCCATCCCCTCCTCCCTCCTCCCACCTGCATGATTTCCATTGAGTTTTACTTCTGTCTTTGCACATGAATGCTGATTGGTTAGTTCCAATTTAATAATGTGTACATATGATGTTTCTTTTTCTATTCTTGCAATACTTAGGAGGATGGTCTCCAACTCCATCTACATTGTTGCAAAAAGTGTTAGTTCATTTTTTGTGGCTGAGTAGTACTTCATGGTGTACATATACCACATTTTGTTAATCCATTCATGGGCACTTGGGTTGATTCCACATCTTTGTGACTGTGAATTGTGCTGCAATAAACATTCTAGCGCAAGTGTCTTTTTTATAAGATGACTTTTTTTCCTTTGGGTAAATACCCAGTAGTGGGATTGTAATAAAGGAAAAAGGGCTACAATTTGACTTAAGAGTCAATGGGTTTGGAAAATATCCAGAAAAGAAAACACACAAACTAATCTGGGAATATTCTTCCAGCAGACAGTTTAACCAAAAATAATTCAACATTAAGTCTAGCTGTGGAGGATGCTAAATTCTGTTAAATTAACTCACTGACACCAATAGACATTCAAGCACTTAAGTTGATGCTCTTTGCAAATGGCATGATGATCCAAGGGACCTCTTGGTAGATGGAGAAAAATGTATTTATTAAAAAAAAATAAAAAGACATAATTCACTTAGCCAGAGCTTGAATTGATTGAATAAGAGAAATTGAGGCCATCTCCTCACAGGCACTTATAATCTAACCTAACACTTCTTAGACTCAGAAGCAAAACTAGTATCTCTGAACCTCAGTTTCACAACACATGAAATAGAAAAGTAAATTCTTGCCCTCCTTCTTAGCAAAAGCATAAAGTGTGTGTGACAGTCCCATGTTCTATCTTCCATCCTTCATTCTTGCAGCCTCAGAACACCCTGTCATCTTCCTTTCGACCTCTGTCTCTGTCCCCTGGTTGAATTGGTGTTTGCAAAGCAATACTGATTGTTTGAAATGGTTGATCTGTCAAACAGCCTATACCCTCTTGTACTCTATGAAAGAGCAAAACAAGGCCTTTAAATCCACAGCTCCTAACATGTTTGAGAAGCAGCATTCATAGGACAGAGGGAGTCTCTTCACCAGACACCTGAGCTTCCGGAGCAGGGAAAGCCCAGTGGACCAGAACTGCCCAGTGGAGCCCCTTGGAAATCTGGGGCTTTGTGGTGCTATACCTCAGAGTTTACTGTGGAAGTCTAAATGTCTGTCTGACTGTTCTGTCCTGGCTATGCCTCATGCATGCCAGGAATACTGCCGTATCATACCAGTCAGTTGAGGAGCAGGAGAAAGTTAGTGATGGCTAAGGCCATTTTCCCTGCATGGGATGGATTCAAATGCACAGAAAGTACCAGGTCAAAAGTTCAAAGTGGTACTTGTTCATTCTTCTGGCAGAAGTAGGATCACAAGGGAGAAGGAGTTACACTTTGCAAGAATTGAAAAGAGCGAGGATTTTGAAGACATATAAACCAGCTCCAGTCAAAAGGCAGCTGCACTGCGCTAGACTCCTCAGACTACAAAAAGTTTCAGGCTGACAGTGTGTCTTCATTCTGATGGGAAAAATGAAAGTGTTTCCTCTAGTTCTGGCAACCCTGCAAGGAAAAAGAGATATTAGCAGAAGTCTGAGCCTTCAGGGGTCTGGCCCACATCCCAGCCGTATCCTGCGATAATGACAGGACTTCCAAAAATTCTTGTGGCAGGGATCCGCATTTCCTGTCCTAAATGGTTAGGCCATCTGGAATGTCTATTATGGAAGCATTAAACTTATGGAACTGTCCTCGCAGGCTCCCGAAACTACTTCAAGTATTCTACAGAATAAAAATAAGTGAAATAGAAACAAACTGTGCATATTACCAACTCTTCTAGGGGAGGAGGCACAAATGTACCAGAGTCATATGGAAAATACCAAAATATAAAAACTAAGAATTGAAAAAGTACATTTCACTGAGTGATTTCAAAGAGCAAATTTAGGATATAGGCCTTACTCTCCAGTCAGGGACTTTTGGCCGTGGTCTTCTGGAAGTCTTAAAGCTATCTCCATTATGTCTACGAATAGTCTCCTCAGAATCAGGGCAAAGACATTTGGTTGAGTTGTGCAGCAACCCTACCTCCCAAAACACAGCCAGAGTGCTCTGATGGTGAGGCAGGAGTATTGTCTGTCTACACACAAGACAGAATTGCTCTTCTTTAGATGTCATTGTCATTTTGGAATGCACAAGTAAAGGAACTGACAAGTAAAAATGCATAATAGGAAATCTGGTTATTGTGCAAACATGTCCACACCACACCTAGTCTATTAGTTTTCTGTTGTTGCATAACAAATTACCATAAACTCAGGGACTTTAAACAATGCCCATTTATTATTTCCCAGTTATGTAAGTCAGAATTCCAGGCAGACTTGATTAAGTTTTCTGCTTTGGCTATCAGATGGCCAAAAACAAGGTGTCTGCCAGGCTGGGCTCTAACCTGAGGCTCTGGGGAAGAATCCACTTTCAAGAGTTTTTCTGGTTATTGACAGAATTCAGTTCCATGGAGCTGTAGGACTGGGTGCCCCGTTCCATGGTCAGCAGCCAGCTGGGGTCCCCTTAGCTTCTTAAGGCCACAGTGGTTTCTTCCCTGGCGGCCCCCTCTGTCTTTAAACCACTAAGGTCCACTGAATCCTTGCCTTTGGCACCTCTAGATTTTCCTTCTGTCTGCAGTCTGAGAAATCTCTCTGCTTTTAAAGTGCTCATGTGGTTTGATTAGGGCCACTGAGATAATCTCCCTTCTGCCATATTGTAAGGTAACAGTCATAAGAGGAAAGCCAGTGGGCACAGATCCTGGGGGTTATCTTAGAATTCTGTCCACCACCCACAGCGTGCGACTCAATTTAAAGACACAACAGTCCGTGCTTTCCTATGTGAGGATGACTCTCTCTGGTTAAAGTAGAGAAACCAAGAGGAGGCAGCATGTATTTTGGAGTGAAATTTACAGTCACAGGGAGTATGACGTGTGGTAATAGTTATGGTTGTCATAACCTGCAGGGCTGCCTCTTAGTATCCCTTAAAATGACCTCAGGCATCGACTCTACCTCTGCCCATACAGTCTCTTCCTCTCTGGACTTCCCACCTAACCCCAGCCCCCATTACAGAAGTCTCAGCCCTGAGGCTTAAGGAAACCTCGGTTTCCCCTGACTGTACTGCCCTTCTGAATACAGTTCCTGCAGTTGATTATACCCTATCTGCATTGATCTCCCTGTATAGACCTTCTCTTCCACAGGTTACTCTCCATTCTTCTAGGGCAGTCAGGGTTCTATTCACCTATATATCCCCTGCTAAAACCCTTATGGAACCTAATCCAGAACAGGTGCTCAATGAATGTTTGTAAAATTGAGAATAGGCAGTACCATTACCCTGTAGTACTGTGTTATGTACAGGTAGTAAATTATATACCCAACAGCTTTGCATGCTGTTAAGTTAGCAAAATAGATTAAGGTTTTAAGTCCCACAATGGCCAATCAATATATATTGCAACACAAATCCATAGACTTCTAAATGAGTTTGTACAGTTCAGTTAACTTCTTTCCCCGTTCTGGAAATACATTTCTCATATGTAATCTGCCGGCTGATATGTGAGCTCTCAGAAGCCAACGGATTACCTTCTTTGTTCCTGCAAATGATACCAAAATTAGCTACACTAAATATGTCAGTGACACTTCTGTTCCAGGTAACCAGATGATTTAGGAATTAGGAGACTGTGGTCAATGGATTAGCTCATCTCCACTCAGATTATTACAACCCCAAATCATCAACGGGTATCAATATCCCATGGAAATTTATCACCAGATGCAACAGAGAATGCTCAGAGCCAACAATCAAAGTGTGATGCGGAGTCTAATATGCAGCCAGATCTATGATGAAGGACCCAATGGGGAGGGTGCCTAGAGGGTCCACTGCCAGACAGGTGCCACACTCATGTGTAGAGAGACTTTTATCCAGAAAATGGCACTTAACTGCTACCCAGAGAGTATAGGAGCTACTCTCAGGTAGGCGGAATCAGAATGACAATATGAGCATGGGTCATTGGAGCAGCTCTCAGGAAACCCCTGATTGCAGACAATCAATGCCTCCAGTGAAGGAATTTAAAATGTCCTGGGGTTAATACAAATCCCTGAACTTTCCCTGAATAAAACTGTGATATTATGATTTATAATAAGAAAAGCATTTGGTCTTTGCCCAGTTTCCTGGTTTCACTGCACACAGATCCTAAAACTCTCGGAAACTCTGAAGTGAAAATTGTCTTTTTGTAAGAAAATGAGGAATCTGGTGTCTGGGAGCTCCCGGATA
Source organism: Lepilemur ruficaudatus (assembly GCA_963574885.1). Classification (NCBI taxonomy): domain Eukaryota; kingdom Metazoa; phylum Chordata; class Mammalia; order Primates; family Lepilemuridae; genus Lepilemur; species Lepilemur ruficaudatus. The sequence goes on along the minus strand of CAUYRT010082457.1, from coordinate 88,599 downwards.
GCCTCTGGGTAGATGCTGTTAGAGAAACCAAACGTGATGAAAGGACTGGAACTCTCAGCCCCATGCCCAGGAAATAGACTGAAGGTTGAGTTGATCACCAATGGCCAATGATATAATGAATTATGTCTATGTAATGAAGTCTTCATAAAAATCCAGAAGAGTTGGGAGAACTTACAGGTTGCTGAATGTGAGCAGGTCCTGGGAAGGTGGCGCTCGCTGAGAGGGCCCTTTCCCACATACCTTGCCCTATATAACTTCTCCATCTGGTTGTTCATCTGTAGCCTTTGTAATATCCTTCATAATAAACTGGTAAATTAAATAAGTATTTTCCTAAGCCTTGCGAGCAGCTTTAGCAAATAATCAAACTCAAGTGAGGGGGTCATGAGAACTTCTCATTTATAGCCAGTAGATCAGAAGCATGGATCACAATCCGTGGCAGTCGGCATCTGAAATGGGGGGCAGTCTTGTGGGATTGAGTCCTTAATCTGTGGGATCTGCTCTGACTCTCATTAGTGCCAGAATTGAACGGAATTTTAGAATACCAGTTGGTGTCTGCTGGAGAATGGATGCGTGGGAAACAAAACAAAACAAAACGCACATCTGGTGTCAGAAGTGTTCTGTCTTGTGTTGAGTGAGAGCATATTAGGAGAAGAATCAGTCTGTTTTTCCTACTGTATACACTGGAGCAGCCAAGTAAGAAAGGGAGCAGGGGAAAAACTGTTGTGACATTGAATCCTAAATGATCTGTCAATGGGGGATCCCCGAGGTAGGCTACCCAGCCCTAAATGGCCTGCATCTTTGCACTTCAATTGCTTAAATGCTGGACAGATGCTCTAAGGAATTGAGGACAAGGGCCAGATTTGGATACTTTAAAAATATCATCCCTTCTATCAGTGGTCTTACTGATGCCTCAGCTAGGTCACTGAGGCAATGTTAGTAATTTAACACTCTCGTGGGATATGTCGTCTCTATGCATTGGTTAAGCATTTGAGTGCGCTAGAATAGAAATGTAAAGAAAATAGATGAGCTGTATATAAACTGATACTCTAAGGAAAAATCAGAAAATAAACATGACTATGAAGATGATGTCTTTGTTTACTATATATTGTAGGTTACCATATTTTCTGAGAATAATATCCCCTGAGTTTATACTTAAAAACTATAGACTAAATCACTGGTTTTCTTTGTACTTCAGAATAAGCCCCCTTCGATAGGGTTTGAAACTGTCCAAAATACATTAAAACTATGCTTTTCAATGAATAAGTACATCAGTGAAGTGGTTCTAAACAGACCAAAATTTACAGGGTTTCAGCTGAGATTTTATTTTTTCAGGAGAGCCCTCTTGTGGGTGATAGGCATATTACCAAAACATAGATTTTTCATTGACTTGGTTGGAATTGGGCTAAGGATAATGCTTCCTATTTCAATCATAATAAAATTGAATATGTATGAACACTTTAGCCCCTGCATTGTTTCTCCATTTTTAACTTTTTAAATTTAATTCTAGAATCCTAGACTCCCAGGCTTTCAGAGTACATACAAGGTCATCTGGTCTGGTTATTCCCAAACTAGGTCGTCATCATTATCATTCAGGGAGATTTTAAAAGGGCATATTCATGGACAATATTCTGAGATACTTTGGGTTAGCAAGTCTGGAGCAGGGCCAGCAATCTCTATTGTTTTCATCCTCCCCCAGTGATTCTGATTATGAGTCAGACTTAGCACTGAAGTTTTCCAACTCCTCTTCTGATTATATTTGCTTCAACCCAAGGGATATTAATATTTTGAGGTTATTCAGTCTCTCTCCAATTCAAGTATGCACTTGGCAAGGACAGGGCCCTGCTTGCCTTCCTATCCTCTCAACACCTAGTGTAGTGATGGGTGAAGAGCAGGCACTCAACAAATGTTTATTAGATTGATTTAGAAAATTCTAATCTACTAATCTATATTGTTAATAGTATGCAAATTACAGTCCCAATGGATTTACATTCTGGAAAAAATGAAACAAGAAGATTTCAGTGTAAAATCTCACATTAGTAAATCAATACAAATGTCCTTAAGGGATCCAGGAGCATTCAAGCAAGTATTGTGTGTATTTGCAGCCTGATGTTGAATAGTGGGAATAAAGTTGATATTTGTTTTATCTGCTTGAATTTAAAAAGAATGGGAGAAAATATTCACAAATTATAAATCCAACAAAGGACTAATATCCAGAATCTGCAAGGAATTCAAACAACTCAGCAATAATAATAATAATCCCATTCAAAAGTAGGAAAATGACATGAACATTTTTCAAAAGAAGATATTCAAATGGCCAACAAACATATGAAAAAAAAATACTCAACATTACTAATCATCAGAGGAATGCAAATTGAAGCCACAATGAGATACCACCTTACGCCAGTCATGATGGCCATTATTAAAAAGTCAAAAAACAATTGTTGGTGTGGATGCTGTGAAAAGGGAACCCTTATATGCTGTTGGTGGGAATGTAAATTAGTATAACCTATATAGAAAACAGTGTGGAAATTTCTCAAAGAACTAAAAGTAGACCTACCCAAAGGAAAAGAAGTCGTTATGACAAAAAGATACACGCACTCATATGTTTATCTCATCACAATTCACAATTGCAGAGTTGTGGGATCAACCGAAGTGCCCACCAACAGATGTGTGGATAAAGAAAATGTGTGTGTGTACGTGTATGCGTGTGTGCGTGTGTGTGTATGCCATGGAATACTATTCAGTCATAAAAAAGAGTGAAAGTATGCCTTTATGCAGCAACTTGGATGGAACAGGAGGATATTATCCCACTGAAGTAACTCAGGAATGGAAAACCAAACATTATATGTTCTCACTTATAAGTGAGAGCTAAGCTATGGGTATGCAGGGGTGTACAAAGTGGTATAATGTACATTGGGGATGCAAAGAGATAAAGGGTGGGGGGGGATAAAGGATGAGAAATTACCCACTGGGCACAATGTATACTATTCAGGTGATAGGTGCACCAAAAGCCCAGATTTCACCACTGTACAAGTCCTCCACATAACCAAAAACCACTTGTGCCCTTAAATTTATTTAAATTAAAAGAAAAAGAATGTGCCATTATATTTGAGTTAGAATTAATAAAGTTTTTTGGCCTTTCTCAGCATTCTATGTAATGTACTTGGTATGAGAGCAGTAATGGAAAAAGACAATCTGCAAGGAATTGTATAAGAGGGAAACTCTCATTTATATGCACAATTTTGAATTCCAAGAAAATAAGAAGCAAGTTACCATGCATTTACCTTTACAAATGCTGGGCCAAGGCAAGATTGGATATAAGCAATTGGATCTGACGATAATATATTCCATTCGCAATTGTTAGAGATGTATGCAAGATAGCAGGTAACACCTTCCTTTTGAATTTCAAATGCTGTTATAACCTTTTGAAGATAACAAGGGATATTCATCTGAAATAATGGTAGGGAATTTATAACTGAAACCACATAATTAGTTGTTATTTTTTGCAAGTACCACACACTCTGATAGGAACATGGCTAGAAAAAAAAAATCCCTCAGCAAAAAGTCAGCTTCTTTCTTCCTTTCTTTCCCCCTTTCTTTTTTTCCCTTTCTTTCCTAGAGTTGAATAGGTTGGTACATAGGGTACCTATAAGAATGTAAATAAATTGTAACACAGCATTCTGAAATGCTTATGAGCTCTATTGGATTTTCACATCTATTTCTAATGTGTATCCTTATCAAAATGGCAAGTCATATGGGTCTGGGTTAAATTCTTTACCATAATAGGAATCCTTTAGTCCACAACATAGCAATTCAATGTAGGAAGGAAAAAAAAAAAAAAAAACATAAGATTTAATTTTCTTAGAATGGTCCTTTTTTACATGTTATATTCCAACAGAATTTAATACCCAACTTCAGTTTTGAGTAAAATATGTATCTAAGTGTCCTAGCATGATACCTTATAGCATAGCCAGATATGCATTAGTAATATTCATAAGCCCAAGAACACTGGGCATCACAATCAATATTACCTATTTGCTTTTTCCTATGAACACATAGATATTGTTCATGTGTATTTTCAAACTCCTATCTGTGGGGATGGTGGCCAGCATTTGTGGTGTGGTTTGCTGATGCCAGGGCCTCACATAGACCTATTCATAAAATACTGTGGTTGTGCATTTTGACCTGTGTGGTCATTCCCTGAGGGACTGACATAGAGGCTGACTTTTATTCTGAACTCCCCCATTTCAACTCCCATCCTGGGCTGGAATGGTATTCTGGGCGGCAGTGGTAGCTCTCATTCAAGGGCATACATACCCTGTGCCCAGCTGGGGCAAGAGCTAGTGGATGGGGCAACTGGCAGACAGAACCCAAAAGTCTAAGAAGAAGGGTTTCAAGGAGGAAGATCATTTGGGAAATAAAGACTTAGAAGGGTCATCCAGTATCCTGGAAAGGCAAAGTACAATGCACACGCCCAGGAAAAGATGCATCTCAGAAAAGACTTTCCAGAACAAGAGGCTTTTACTCCTGGTGGATCTATAGGCTCCACCCATGTGGGAGGTGAAGGTTAAAGCAGGGTCATAGGTGGTCTGGCAGAGCAATGAAAGATTCCAGAGGCAAAGACTAGCTCTACCCAGGATAATACAGGAGGTGTTAGATCATCATTGTTTTTTTGTGGTTGAGTAGTATTCTGTGGTACCCCCATAATATGCTAAAATATAAAAAAAAGAAAGAAAAAAGAGGCAAAGACTAGCTTTTTAGTTAATTAATTTATTTTTCTGTTTTGACTCTGCACATTTAAGAAAATATCTGTCAGGTCACTGACTGACCACTGAAGTAAAGAATAGAGATATTAGTGATCATATATAACAAGGGATGCCGTCTTTGCTACAGTAGTTTGAAAAGGTCATGCAACAAGTAGACCAACTGTCAGATAACATAAGCAAATCCTAAAGAAAGAGGAGTATCTCATTTTTAAAGTTACCACATTGAAATATTCAAAATGGCCAGTTTTCAACAACAAAAAAATAACAAGGCACATAAAGAATCAGGAAAGTATGACGAAAAAAAAAAAAAATCAACAGATTTTCACAGGGAAAAAAAAAAATCAACAGAACCTGTCCCTGAGGAAGCCCAGCCATTGGACTTACTAGACAAAGACTTTAAATAAGCTGCCTTGAATAAATTCACAGATCTAAGGGAAACCATGGACAAAAAAGTTAAAGGAAACCAGGGAATTAGTGTATGAGCAAAATGAGAGTAACAATGAAAAGATAGAAATTATTTTTTAAAAATAGAAATTCTGGCGCTGAAAAGTGTAATGACTGAAATAAAAAGAAAAAAATCCAGTCTCATGAGCAGAAAGTTGTATTCTTTTTTGTATAAAGCAAAGTGAGTAGATCCTAAGGAACTTGCGGGACACCATAAAGTATATCAACACCTACATTATGGGAATCCCAGAGGAGAAGAAAAAGAGAGAAAGGGGCATAAAAATACTTTAATAATGAACCCAAATTTAACAAATTTGATTAAATACATGAATCTACACATATAAGAAGCTCAACAAACTCCAAGAGAAAACAACCCCAAAATAACCACACTGAGACAAGTGGCAATCAAACTGTCAAAATACAAAGACACAGAAAAGAACTTGCAAGCAATAAGAAAGAAGTGACTCATCATGTATAAGGTATCCTCAATAAGATTAGCATCTGCTTTCTCATCAGAAACCATGGCAGCCAAAAATGAGTGTAATGATATGTGTTTAAAGTTCTTAGAAAAGTGTTTAAAAAGACTGTCAACCAAGAATTCTTCAAATCAAGAGTATTCAATACAATTATTCTTTAATGTATATTTAATTAGCTACTCACATCTAGAATATATAACGAATTTTTTGCAACACAACCACAAAAAGGCAACCTGATTAAAAATGTGCAAAGGCCTTGAATAGCCATTCTCTGAAGGAGTTATGCAAATGGTTAACAACCATATAAATTGATTCTCAACATCATTAGTCATTAGTAAGATGCAAACCAGATCCACAATGAGGTACCATTTCATACTAATGAGGATGATTATAATAAATAAATGAGAAATAGAAAGTGTTGGTGGGATGTGGAGAAATTTTATATTGTTGGAAGGAATGAAAAATGATTCATCACTATGGAAAACAGCTTGACAGTTCCTCAAAAGTTAAAAGTTAAAAATACAATTACCTATGACCCCATAATTCTACTGCTAAGTATATACCCAAATAGTTCAAAACTGCTACTGAATTAAACATATGTACATTCATGTTCATAGCAGCACCATTCACAAAAACCAAAAGGAGGAATAGCCCAAATGACCATCAGTGGATGCATGAATTAAAAAATATGTATATGGTATACAGACAATATGTAATATTATTTAGCGATCAAAAAGAATGAAGTATTGAAAAATGCTATAATATGTATGTACCTCAAAAACATGCTAAGTTAAAAAAGCCAAGTATATTATATGATTCCATATTATAAACTATCCAGAATAGTTAAATCTATAGAGACAGAACACACAGATTGGTGGATTCCGTGGGCTGTGGTCAAGGAGATAGGGTAGCAACTGCTTAATGGGTATGGAGTTTCTTTTGGGGATTATGAAAGCATTTTGGAAATAGATAAACATACTGAGTACACCAAATTTTGATTGTACTAATTTCCTATGAACAGTTTGCTTTAAAATGATTAATTTTAGGTTGTGTCACCTCATTTAGAAAAAAACTCATAGGAAACATTGCAAGGTGAAACATATATCATGACATGTCTGCCACCTAGTCCATTAACTTAAAAGGCTGGAGGTCAAAGGAGAGAAATATCATTCTAGCCCGTTAGCCTAGGAAGGGTTTCACAGACCAGGGACACTTAAGCCAGGAGTAGCGACAACTCAACAGCTGTTTCCCTAGAACTCTGACCCGGCAGTTCTGTTCATCTAGGCTGATAGTTTAAGCTTGTATCTTCAGATATGACCGTTAGTCTGCTAAGTAGTTAAAATGGCCACACAAAAATGGAGGCCACACAAAAAAAATGTTAATAGTATGATGTGTTTATAAAATGATCAAAAAAAGTAACGTAGATAATAAGGTTGGTGGTACATCAGTACATGAAGTAATTGCATGTTCCTGTGTCTGTGGAAAACGTTGCTTTCTCAAGCGAGAAGAGCCCAATCAGGATGGCGCTCTTTAAAGGGTACTGATTTCTGGGCTGCTCAATATTGGCATATACATAGTAACTGTAGTTTTCTGTTGGGTGCACTTGGTTGTATGTCTGTTCTTAAATTAGAACCGAAACATCAACATTAAGGTGAAAAGTTTTAAAAATGAGTGAGTACACACTACTGAATGTAAATTTTACAGTTTGCCACATACATGACTTCAGAGTATACATGCACTTTAAATTACAGGTGATATCCAGAAGTAATTGCCTTGTGAATCTTGTATTAACCATAATGCTCATGCTCTGTAATGAAGTGGTTTATATTTGGATTTTACTCTTATTTCCTTGTCTTGATTCTATAATTCTTCTTTTATTCCTACTCCAGTTGGAAGATCACTTCTTTTCATGAAAGTTCTTTTTTTGTTCTATTACAGAACATTTTATTACAAAATTCAGTGTTTAAAGTACAGACACTTGTAGTTTTTATAAAAGAACTCATTGATGTTATTTCCATTATTTCGGCCATTTCTGGTATTATTGCGTCAGTTTATGAAAGAAAAAAATCAGTCAAGGCCTCTCTTGTCCAGTGCAAGCATTCCGCTAATGCCTTCTGCAAATTGCTTGTACATGGGTTTATATAAAATGCTTCATATTGCAATTGTAAGAAAAGTATTGAAAGGATTCCTGACTTTAGATGGAACAAAATAATATCTCTTTTACTGAGTACTCCCGGGAAAATTTGTTTTTCTCTTTATAATAATTAGGCTAAGTTTGCAAGGACAAAATACTTCTAAGTTGTATTAGTAAGGAGGTTCTTTCATGGGTACATTGGGATTGTTTATATTATGAGACTGTATCCCCTCAGTCAGAAAAAAAATCATTCGGGGTATCAACCAAGAAATAGCATGACATTGAGTGGTTTATCATGAGTCATCTAACATTTGTATCTTCAAAGACAGATGATCTTTTTGGATCAACTTGTCACTCTCTAATATTGATTACCTTATTGAGCAGAATTTTTCACCAGAAAGTTCTTTTTTTGTATTAATTCAAAAACTTATTATGTTTCAAGAACTGTCCTGAGTACTGAAGTCGCTTTGTCTTTTGAATAAATACTCTATCTTCTTTTAGCTTACATTGTAGTAGTCTTTGATTTAAAAAAAAAAAAATAGCCTTTTTTGTAGCTATTCCAAAACAATTGAACTTTGGTCCAGGCAATAATAACCAGAATAGCACAACTGGGTTCACTTGAGCCAGGTAGCAGTAGCTGTGATAATGTTATACAGCCAAGGCTTCCTTGAGATTCTTTACTGGAAGGGATTTTTAGTTTTATAAGGTCTGCAAACATTGATCCAGGACAAATTGTACTTTGGAACTATTTCCTTTGTGGTCTTTCTTGCTCTCAGTCTTAAGCGGCAATCCAAGTGGAGTTGGGAATATGTCGAGCCCTTTCCTGAAAAGTAGTTGTATTGTTTTAATATGTGATAGTCCCACTTTTGCATTGGTCACAAATATCAGGAAACCTAAAAATACACAGAAAAGTGTAAAACAAAGATTTAGTAATGAAAAACATGATTATTATGATTTTACTGAATAGTAAGGGAGTATTCTGATATACAGACACATTCTCTTAAAATTCGGAAAGCAAATGTGTATGCATTTAGTTTCACCTTCATAAGAATTTTGTGCAAAGGCTTCTGGAGGCATCACTGCTCCCATTTTACAGATGAATAAACAAGGTCACATATTCTGAATGTGGGAGAGTCAGAATTTAAACTCTAATTGTCTGGCTAGAAACCCAGTTTGATTTCCATGTTGCATTCTGTCTCTCCTAAAGCTGCCAATTTGATTCAGCAAATATTTATTAAATGCATGACTGAGTTTTATTTCCCCCGTGCTTGCTCCTTGATTGACTAGTGGTTGGAACTGATTGACATTAGTGGCACATTCTACCAGCAGCCATCACAAAAGGAAAGGGGCATTTTTATGCACAATTTTAAGTGATGCTGTTTAAACAACAAGAAGCTTGCCAACCTTACTCAAGACTCAGAGATAAGTACTCCTTAATAAAGTTACATCCTACATTATTTGAATAAATCACTGGATTATTATAGACACAATTTCTTTTTTTATTTTTACTTTTTTTGGATACATAATAGTTGTACATATTTATGGGGTACATGCGATATTTTGATACAAGCATATAATGTGTAATGATCATATCTGGGTAGGTAGGGTATCCATTACCACAAACATGTATCATTACTTTGTGTTGAGAACATTTCAATGCTTAGAACAACTGGAAGTGACATAGATGAAACTACCCAGGAGGCTGGAGATGATACCCAAGATATTATGTATCTGAAACTACAGATCTTCATCTCCTCTCTTTCCACCCAGATCCCTTAATTCTGTTGGCTGCATCATTTAGCCCACTCAAATTGCTGATAATATGTGGCATGTGTTACAAGTTGTTTTCCTTTGAAATCACACTGCATTTTTTATCAATTTCTAATGTGGAGCGTATCTTATATACAGCATGACTTACGATGGAGTGTTTTTTTTCCTGTTTCTCAGAGCACCCCTTTAGTTTTTAGCACAGTGCTGGCACATTTGGAGAATAAAATTAAAACAGCACCAAGCAATAGAAATGCCCGTTATGGAAGTAATGTAAAATTGTCAAAATCCTACTAGTTCTCAATTCACTTCTTTGCCACTGGAGTCTATTAATTTGGCTGATTAGATTCTAAACATGTGCACCCATGTTTCTAAGGCAAAAAAAAAACATGGAAAGAATTTGTAACCCTTTTAAAGAAAACATTCTACTTATTGATTCACTAAAATACTCCTTTTCCCAGAACACTTCCCCATGTTTGTTCTAAGGGAAAAACGTGGTACAAAGTCTTCAGGCAGAAATTAGAGAAAAATATGCTTCCACTGGGATCCATTGACTATACATTTGAATAATTCTGAAATGGAGAGGAAAGTGTTCATTATTATCCTAATTCTCGAGTGTTGTGTTTCTTCACTTCGGGGTTATAATAAGAGCTGCATCTTATGGGTCATGCAACAGTAGCCTGGCTTTCAGGAATAGGCTTTCACAGGCTCGAGGGGGCATGCCCTTGAGGTGAAGTTAGAGAAATTTTACCCTTGGCATCAAGAGAAAATCTGGGAAAGCCAATGATTGTGGGTATTCAGTGAGCAATATCTACTGAACACTTTGTCTCAGGCATTATTCTGATTCGTTTGATGTAATTTCAAGACATCATGTCCATTAACCCCTAAATGCTTCAATTTATATTTTCCAAGAATGAGGTAATACTCTTAAATAATCATAGTGCCGTTATTAAAATTAGAAAATTAAAAATCGCTATGATACTTCCATCTAATCCACAGTCTGCATTTAAATATCGTAAGTTTCCTCATTGATTTTCTTTTAACTATTTTGCACAGTTCAGAATCTAATCTAGAATTATACTTGACTTTTAGTTGTCATGCTTGTTTTCCCTTAATCTTGAACAGTTACTGAACCTTTCTTTTTCTTTTTTTTTCTTTTTTTCTTTTTTTAGTCTTATTTGACCCGGGCAATTTTGAAGAGCACATGTCAATTATTTAGTAGAACTGTCCTTACTTTTGATTTGTATGATATTTACTCATAGTTTGATTCAAATTACATATTTTGGTAGAAGTATTACATATGTGATTTTTTGTCTGTCTCAGTGTGTCACAGCAAAAAGCACATGCTGTTCATTCATACAGGCATTGATATATTGGTGATATTAGCTTTCATCACTTGGTTAAGTTGTGTCCTCTGCTACAGAAGATCACAATTTTCCGTTTGTAATTAATGTAACGTATGAAGATAAACTAAATTAATTAGTGGTTGGGATGATGTAAATACAAACTCATCTTTCATCAAACTCACCTGCTAATTTTGTGTCCATTACTGATCTTTCTAATTCCATCTTTTCTTCTATAACTGTTAGTTTGGTAGCATTCTGCTGTAAGAGAGAATTTTCCTCTTTTCATTTATTTGTGTATTCCAGTTATTTATTTATATTACTTTGTGGACTCAGAAATTCTTGTTTCATTCATTAGATTATAACCCATTAGTATCATTATTTATTTTGAGGCCCAAATTGTTTCAGATTTGATCAATGAAGTCCCTACAAGCTGACTCCTGTGTCCTCTTATCATGCCCCACGATTCTTCAAGCATCTGTCACTTTCTAGGTTCAAGGTGTTAATGTGCACTGTCTTTCAATGGGCTCTGTTAGACTTTCTTCAGTTACTCGGCATATTTCTTCTCCTTATTACCCTCCTGTCTCAGTTTATTACTTAAGGACATTTTGTAAAAGCACTCCACCCCCTATACTGTTCTTTCTTTTGGTACATAAAGGAAGTTAAACATGTGCCCAGGTGTCTGAATCATGTCAAATGACAGACTAGTCACAGACTCAGATCCTCCTCTGCTCTGTGTTCATGCTAAAAATGTGAATACCAGCATTTGGACAGTTCCTCAAATCTCTAAACTGCATCCTCGCCTCCATAGCCTCCTCTGGTGACAGATGTAATGCTATTTGGCTGAAAAATGAATTATTTTGTGTTAGTTAACAGGCCTGCAGAGTAGAACCTGTACACCTTCAGCAACAGTATGTATACCGAGAATACAGATACTAACTTGAGCAGGTTCAGACCACATCATGGTAAAAATCAAAGTGCTAAGGAGAGGGTCCCAAGGACTCCAGCTACCAGTGACTGATTTAATGGCAGTGAGAAAAGTGTATCTTGACATCTGATTCCTGTCTCTTAATAGCTATGCAACTTTGGGAAATTCACTTACTATCTCTGATTTTCAGTTTCTTTATCTGCAAAAAAGTGGAAAAGAACAGCACTTAGCCTGTCAAATTTGAGAGGAGTTTAATGAGAATGTATTCTAAGGATAAACAATGTCTTGCTAAAGCACATGCTCAATTTATTGTGTTCATGTTGATATTCACTTTTTTGAGTTAAATGTACACCATATACATTGTGTAGGCTTGTCTAAAAAATGCATAACAAAATGGCAGCTTCATCAACCATATTTAAATTGCAAAAATGTATCAATTTCTTTACATGACAGAAGGGATGGCCATGATGCCATGTAGCATAAAACTATGTCAGCAGCTCTCCAAGCAGTCAGACCCCAGTGCTTTCAAGACTGAAGGCAGAAAAGGATCTCAGGATCACTGCTGCTCCTGATGATTGTTCTGCCTCCTTGCTGTTCATCTAGAACTGCTTTCACCAAGAGAGGAATTGGCTGGAACTGGATTTTCACAGGCCAATATAAAGGGACCTTACTGAGTAGCATCCAGTCGCGCATGCTGCAGAGGGTGCTGCCATCCACCTCTTTCAGAGCACGTGGTGCTTCTAGTGTGCACTGGCCAGGGCAGAAGAGGTGGATTTACTCAGTCTTTGTGGCAGGGGCCACGGAACGTATGCAGAAGCAAATTTTCTGGATTCATTTTTCTCACAGGGAAATGGAGCACAAACAGAGCATCATGGGGTACAAAAAACACCAGGGTATTGCTCCATGTTGGTTCATCAGCATAGAAAAATGTTTTCCAGAAGACAAACGGAAAGAATCCACTCTCCTGCCAAGTTTCTTGGCTCTGATTTGTGCCTTATTTTAATTATCTCCTTTCTCACAACTCTCTCCTTGAAATTGAAATAACTTTGCTGTTGGATATTGTACCATCAGATTAGTTGATTATGAATTACTAATAATAGAGAAATGAGAGGACTACTAACAAATGTGTTGTACCGTGCCCACTAAATATTTACTGTTGGGTGTAACCATCTACCTCGATTCATGCCATAAAGCAAGAGATCCATAGATGCAGGATTGTTTTATCTCTTTGAACACATCTAGTTTCACATATGTGCTGTAATGAAGATAATGTTTTCTAAATTCTTGAAAAATCAGAAATAGTTTGATTGTGATATTGTAGGATTTTATTGAATTGATTATACTTTATGAATTAAGAAAGTCAAAATTCTAAAAGTTATTTTCCACAGCAAACTACTCAGTGCAAAGTGCTGTTAACAGTCCCATTAAATGATAGAAAGATTCCCTAAAGGTGCGTTCGAGGATTCCTGCGATCTGACCTCAATTGTGAGTGGCAGAAGTAAAATGCAACTATAATTCCTTTGCTACATACTCCAAGCTAATGAGAATAATGACCGAAAGTATTAAGGCCGCTCTATGCCGACGGCAGAGTTCCAGGGCAACATGCATCCCCATGACTGGATTAATCTCAAATCATGAAGAGCCTTACAAAAACTATGCAGGCTAATAAGCTATTCACTTTTTACCTCAAACATCATTAATCTCTCGCTTTATCCATGTTTAAGAACAGCATTGTGAAAGAGAGAGCTTTCCATAAGAAAGCTCGCATATGCTTATACTTAAGGTACCAGAACATTTTGATATAAATTTAGTCATTAAATTACATATATTAATAATAGCAGGTGAATGATATAAAATAATATTCACATTTTGAAATGTTGAGTAAAGTTTTTTTTTTTTCTTAAACAAATAAGCCCGCTACTCAAGGACGTAATCTTTACCATTAGGATCTTCTTTTATTAGAAAAATAAATACACATGAAATTGCTATATGTAGTTGCATATCAGGGAATGTGACATAACACATAATGAATAATTTGTCAACATTAGACTTAAGTCTCTCTGCTAGTGCTGATGCAGAGAGCTAATTATTTTTAATAATCTGTAGGTCAATGGTTAAATTCAAAGCAATGTATCAAAGTAAAATTAAAGGAACTAAGTTTAGTCAAGTTTATTACCAATCCATTCAAGACTTATAATATGGCAAATAACATCTTTGCAAAAACAGAATCAAGTCACTTTTGTTTTATTACCATCTCTGTTTAAGATTTCTCAGCTTACAGCTAATTCATTGCATCTGATTTTTATGCAAAGAATGTATCTATTTTTAGATATTCCCATCAATCTTCATTGAGACTTCATACTGAGAAAATGATTATTAAAATATGATATGTATGCATGTATAATTTTTCAAGCATAAGCTAAATTTGTAATTTTGATACAGTTGCCAACAATAACCTCATGTATTTTGTCTGTGTTTACTACTCTGTCGTGGAAGTTAAGAAAGTGTATGCTTGCTGTCGTTAGGAAAGTTGGCATGAATATAATTTTTATAGCCTTATTCAAGGATTTTTAGTTGGAAAGGGTAAATGTCTCCAGGCATTCTCTGAATTAAAAAAAAAAAATGAGCTTCCGACAAATGCCATGAAGCTGGGTCGGTACAAGGCAGTCTTGATGAGGCTTGGAAAAGATGGGATTTTATTCTTGGCAACAAGAGGAAAGCCGTGCTGAAGTTACCATTTTCATGTAAAAATACAAACAGCAAGGCTACAAACAATGAAGTTCCCAGTAAGCACTGCCGTGATTCAGTAATTGAGTGCTCAATGCTATCAAATTGAAGTATTCTTCTTACACCCTCCAAAAATATTATGATTGAGCTTTTAGACTTAATGTTGAAAAAACAGATACATGGAACATAGACATTCCTGACAATAGATTATAGGGCATGGATAAGAAAAATATGTTCCACTTAGAAGCCCATGTGACTCCTGAAAAATGGACATTTGGGACTTATAATAGCTTTGAATCACCAAGTTAAGGATACGTAGTCCCCTAATGGTGTCTTTGCTTCTGTCTTGCTTTTCCACATAAGAGTATTATTCATACAGAAGCCAGGGAAATCCTTTTAAAACAAAAATCAGTGCATGTTACTAACTTTTTCTGGGATTTTTCTCAAGTAGTTTTCTCTGTGTGGGACACTTTTCCCAAGACATTCAAGTGGTTTACTATCTCATGCCATTTTGGTCTTTGTTCGGATGTCACCTTCTCAAAAAGGCTATTCCTGAACACACTAAGAGCAAATGTTCTTCTCTATCTGTTTACTCTGCTTTATTTTTCTTAGCACTTTTCAGTGTCAGATATATTAGAATTTATTGGTTTGCATGAAAACAGGGCTTTGTCTCCCTTGGCCACTGTATTCTTAATACCCAGAACAGGGACTAATACATTCTGGATAAGTAATAATTATTTGTTGAATAAATAAATGAATAGATGTTCAGAATGGATCTGTCCCAAAACAAAAAACTCACTAATAGTACAAGTGAATCTAAAGTTGAAATGGCTGGCTCCTGAATGCTTGGATTTGGGAGATGATTAGAGAATGTTTTCAATTTATTAGACCAGTCCAAACTACTAAGGAACTAAGAAACTCTGCAAACTTTTCTTTTCCCTAGTCATCTTTCTCATAAGATTTTTAAGAAAATGAAAAAAGAGCATAAACACGTGGAGACCAGAGCTGTCTCACAAAAAATAACTAACTTTGCAAAAGTTTTTTTTTCTTCTATTGTGTTTGATGTTGTTATTGCTGTTAGATTTTTGTTTATTTTCTATGTTCTTCTTCTTCCCATTTCTGAACCAGTCTGCCCCCATGATGGAAGTAAATTTGTGGTCAGTAAATCTCTTCTCCTGAGGATTACTTGCATTTTAAACATGATCTCTTCTTGCAGAAAGAAAGGCTTTCTCCTGTGTCAAAGAATTCCTTGTCATAATTAGACAGAAATCTCCTTGTATGTCTCATTCCTCTCTGTATATCCACTTGTTGTAGCACACTGCCTCATATAGAATCTGTGCTCAAGAAATATGAGCTTTTGATGTTATTGGATGAAATATTCAAGAATTAGATGCAAGGTGTATGTGCTAACCTAATACATATATAAATAAAGCAGGTGATATAAAATAATATTCACATTTTGAAATGTTGAGTAAAGTGTTTTTTTTAAACAAATAAAAGTTTAAAGTTTTTTTTTTTTTTTTTTTTTTTGTGTGTGACCATGTCAGTGGGGTGCCAGGGCCAGGATGGGATGGCTGTGGAAAGGAGTTGCCACACTCCACTGTGGGCAATTTGGGGGTGAGTGCAGGCCATGACCTTAGCTAGGTTTGGGGAGAGAATTGTTGGGGGCCTGTTGGGTCTGAGACTGAGGACCAGGTGTGTCCCTTCCTTGCTGGCCGTGTGAGCATCTGCAAGTCACTGCCTCTTTGAACTTGTCCTTAACAGTAAAATAGGGATAGGCCCATCTCACATGGAGGGTTTAATGAAACGGAGTTTGTGAAAATGCTTTACAAACTGTGAAGCTGTGCCAGTGTTAACATTTTGGTGAACATTTATTAATACACACCTTCAGCCAGCCGTGCACTTGGGCGCCTGTACCCATCCAGGGATTGCCTGAAAGAAATAGGCCTGTGGCTGCTGCCAAAGCCAGCTAAGCTACCACGGGGCCTGAGGCTCAGCCTGGCTTTGTCTTTGTTCCCCTGTCCCCAGCCCTGCCGTCTTCTCTGGGTGTTCTGTTGGTGAGCCCTACTCCCTGGATATTTTCTCCAGACTTCCATGTGGTAAAGCGAAGCAATCAGGCTCTGGGCTTGCCTCCCACCTCCTGTGTTGGAAGTGAGCGGCTTTCATGCCAGCCCCAGACGCAGGAGGAAGTTACTGGGATTAGATGGGGGGAGAGTGGGAGAATCTTAAAAAAAAAAAAAAAAACCTTCTCAGCAGTACATTAGGCCAACGAACTTTGACTTTGCAACTGTAGTAAGGTGGACAAGTTGCAGGGTTTAAGGGAATTCATTAAGTTAAAGTAACTTCTAGGCTTCAATGTTAATGCCTGCAAAACTTCAATCTTAAGGATCAAGCTTATTGGGAAAGGTATATTTTGAAGGAAGCCAGAGGAAAACTCTTCATATAAAGAAGATGAATTTTATAGAATGAGCAAAGACAAAGTTGGATCCACAAAAGTTCTGTTGATGAGTATTGGGTCCAAAGATGAAGAAATGAGAGGTGCAGGACAGGCTTGGCAAAGACAGGGGTGCAATGAATAGGAAAGGATGATGAGCTGCTGGGAAGTGGTCCTAGAGGCCTGGAGTAGGGAGTGGACCAGACTGCTTAAAAAGCCTGTACTTAGCCACAATTCAGAAGTTTAGTACCTGTTTGATCACTGGTCTGGGAAGAACACAGTGAAAATGTGGACTGTGTGAGTCTCAGAACCCTAGGTCCTCAGCAGTGATCATCTGAGTATCCCATTAGCAAGCAGCAGTCTGGAGATATTTGGGGAAGAGTCTAGAACTGAGAAGAAGGACTAGACAGGCAGATGTGGAAACGTAGGTTGGCCATAAGGAAAAGTTTCTATTAAAAATAAACAAAAAATAAAAATCCTAGTAAAACTATAGAGCAAAGCTGCCCAACAAGCCTTTCACAATGATGGAAATGTTCTATAGCTATGCTATCCAATATGGTCACTGCTAGCACGTACTTGCATTGTGACTAATGTAACTGAGAATTGAACTTCAATTTTCATTTTAATAGCCACATGTGGTCAATGGCTACCATATTGGACAGCACAGCTGCATAGATTTCAGGTCTAGGAGCTGACTGGTCCGACCATAGCCAGAGCAGGAAAAAGAGCAAAACATTGTAGGGTTGCTTAGGAATGTGTTCCAATTTTCAGTAATATATATGCGTTTATTCATATTAGTCTTATTTTATGTCTCAATTGATCTGGGCAGTTGAAAGGAGCTAAGACTTTAGGGACAACATTCCATAAACTTTTTGGAAGTCTGGGGAGGAGAGAAGAGGGGAAAATACTAACCTTCAGTACATTAGACTGTGAGCTTTCTGAAGTCAGAAACTTTGATTAGGTTTTGCTGTTGTTTTGCATGCTATATTCCAAACACCTACAAGCTAAGCAGTTAATATATGTATATTTAAATAATGAATGAAAGGGCATGGCGTCTGATATCCACCATCAATGAATTGGTGGAGATGGAGTGTGGGAATCTGTGGAGAGACTTTCTTTTGGCCCTATAAAAACGTGGAGCACCAAAGCAGACATCAATTTTCTCTTCGTTAAACTTATTCCTGATTATTATGGCATTTTATTATCATCACTGGAGAGAAAGAACAAATTATCACTATTGCCATTTGCAGCAAGAGGGAGATTTGACAATCTTGACAAGTTTGATGAAGAAGGGACTTCAGGCAGGGATTGTTTTAAAGGAATGATGTGCTTCCTTACCTACTTTACAGAGGTAGCGTGAGAATTTATAAATATTTGGTCATTAAATGCTCATAAAAATGCTTGTTAAATGCCCACAGAGTCTGCCACAGAGGATGCTTGTTTGAATGCGTAGTGGGTGCAGTGCTGTCAGCACAGAGGCAGATACTCTCTGTGGAAAGGTCATTTGTACTTTTTGTTTCCTTTTATGCTCATTTTCCTTCCTGTTAAATTAAAAACAGGGGACGCTAATTAAAAAAGAGAAACATTTAAAAGCAGAAAGTTTTCAAGAAGAAAATGAACAGAAACTCCAAATCAGCTACATATAATTATATATATAACTATGTGTCCATAATCTCTATATTCTCATCTCCATGTTTACACAGACTCACACACACTCATGCCAACTTTGAACATTCTGTCCTATTTTCTCCAAGTATTATTCTACAATATAACAAAAATGGTTAAAAGTTTTGTATCCTCCCTTTCTTACCTATTATGATGATGGCAGTTAGGCTTCGACAACGTGATTGTTAGCTAATGCACATCAACCTTTCATGGGAATATTCTATATTTTTTGCAAATCTATATTGGAAACTTGGGCTGTTGTCATTTTTTACTCTACAATGAATTTTGATGCAGAAATCATTTTACACAAATATTTGCCCATATTTTCCTTTATAACATTTTAGATAGATTGCTAAAAGTGAAATTGTTGGAGCAAAGAATAAGTTTCTATTAAAGTTTTTGGTAAACTTTGAAAATTACTGCACAAAACGTTATTCAAATTCACACTCCCAGTAAAGATGTACAAAATTGTCATAAAATTATTCTCCCTAGTATTGAAATATGCGTGTGTGTGTGTGTGTGTGTGTGTATTTTAAATCTATTTCAATGTGATGAGTGAAAAATCGATATTACTTTAATTTGCATCAGTGGTTACCTTAAGGCTGATCTTTTCAATACATTTTCTGGCATCTGTAAATTTTTCTTATTGAGTGACCCCTTCTGTTCTGAGGTATTTTTGAAAAAAATTATTTTTTAAGGACTCTTTACAGGGTGAAAATATATGTTGCAATAATTTCATAAATTTATTTTTGTTTTTAACCTATGAATTATGGATTATGTATCTAACACAATGATCTTTGTTGATGTTTTCCTTTGATTTATTTTAATTTTTATCTTTAACATTACATTTAATTTTATTTATATAATAAAAAGTATTTTCTCACTGTAAGATACTAAAAAACAAATATAAAGCAGAAACCCCCCTTGACATGTACTTATTCCATCTTGCCATCCTCCCCACAAATCTTTTTTTATCAGCTATTTAGGATATCAATGCAGATGTGCTCTAGCTATTTAAAAATCTGCATGTAGATATAAAAATACATATTTCCTTCTTTTGCATTTTAAAATAACTATAATCATGTATCCATTTTGCACATCATGTTTTACTGAACTGCCTGTCTTGAATATCTTTGGGCTGATTGGTGCATTGGAAATCTATGTTCTATGCACATGTACACATGTATACACACATGAGTATGTTTAGTAGATTTTTTGGACGGTGTCTTTATTTTCTGCATTAGTGTTTTAAGTATATGGAATATAAATAAGTTGAACAGAATAAAATCTAACATTATCATTCTCTTATATACATAACCATTTACTCAACACCATATTTTGAATAACTAATTGAGTCCCCATTGATGTGTGATGCCTTCTTTTTTTAATTTCAGAATATTACAGGGTACACACATTTTAGTTATGTGAATTGCTTTTGTACAGTTTGAGTCAAAGTTTTAAGTGTGTCCATCACCCATATAATGTGTATCGTATCCATTAGGTGTGAATTTACCCATCCCCACCTCCCCCTCACATCTGCTTGATTTCCATTGAGTTTTACTACCATGTGTGCACATGAGTATTGATCAATTAGTTCCAGTGTGATGTTTTCTTTATCATACTTAGATTCTAATAAATTCTGTATTGCAGCTTAAGGCTAACTAGTATATTCAATGAATATGTGTTTTGTATTTTGCACCAATTCAGCTATATTTTCGTTGTTTTAACTTTATAATTACAAGTCCATAAAAACCTGGATAATCTATCATTCATTGTTACTTTCTGTTTCAAAATTATCTGTGTTTTCTTCCAACTCAATTTTCAAATCACTTTTTCCAGTCTCCCTCGTCCTTGTCAGAAAGAATGAAACAATCTGATTTAAATTTTGATTGAGATTATCTTAAAACTCTATATTGATTTAAGAAGACATACATTCTTACGACATTTTGTTTTCCCATCTGGAAATAGTATACATTTCATCTTGTTTTATATGCCTCTCAATTTTGTTCTTTTTGTTGTTGAATTTCCATAAGTTCCCCACATTTCTTATCAAGTTGTTCCACATACTATTTCGTTTCATCATAAGTAGCACGTTTTCCATTTCAAACTCCATTTGTTATTGCTGGTGCATTGGAAAGGTTTCGATTTATTTCATAATAACTTGAATAATGTTTCAGTTAATTATCTTGTGTTTCCATAGAAGTAACTCATATGTATTGATACTGGTCTCCTCACTACCAATAACTAAAGATTTTATTTGTGTTTCATGTCTCCTTGTCTTGGTCGGTGTTTTAAAACAATGTGAAATAATAGTAGGTGATTTTGTCATAAGCCTCATTTAAGTAAAATTTCCATCAATAATTCTCAGTAACCATAATATTATCTTTAATAACTGAGAACTCATATCATGTTAGCTGAGAATGGATATAACGTTGAAAAAGTAGATTTATCCATGCTCATTTGAAAAATAATTTATTTCCTTGTATCAATAATGAAATAATCCTCCTTGGTTTATCATAAATTCTTCTACTAATGTATTATATGTAAATAATTAATTTAGAATTTCTGTAACTGCATTCATAAATTTTATCAGTCTATAATTGTAAGTCATATTAATTATGGTTTGCTTTTCAGTGTGATATTAGCTTCCTAAAATAATTTGGCAATCTTTTTATATTTTTCCAAGTAGTGAAATACTTGACATTACATTGAGATTACTTTTTGAAATTATAATTCTAAAAGACATCCTTAATAAAATTATCAGGCCCTAGTAAGTCTTTGATTATTTTTCAGTCTTTCCAATAGGTATTGGACATTTTTATTTTCTAAGGTGTTTTGAATCACTTTTTATTAGTTAAATGTTCCTGTAAAAATAACTTTTTTATTAAGATTCTTGTATTAGTAGCATGGATTTTTACATAAAAATTTATATACTTTTTAATGATCACTCTGTTGAAATATAGCTTTTTTATTCAAGTAGTATATATTTGTGCTTTTGCTATTTTTTTCCCTGAATTTAAAGTGCAAGTTTTTTACCTAGTGAATGCATTATATTCATTATCCCACAGAATCAACTGTTCAATTTATTTTTAAAATGTCCTTTTCCCATACATCAAATCAATTAATTTTGATATTTTTCCCTGCTTATTGTACTATTTTATAGAAGTGGAAATTTAGAAGAATGACATTCACTTTTGTTAATGAATAATGAAAGGACTTAGGGCTGGACATTTACCTGTGAGCATAGCTTTGGAGATACTATACAAATTTTGATAAAAAGAATTCTTACGGTTGCTGCATGGTAAGTAAAGGCTTCTCCTTTCATTTATTCAAGTTGTTTATAATAAAAAGTGTATTTTTCTTAATTTGTTTTCTTCTTTAAATTTTTATTAATGTTTTCCAATAACATGTCTCAGTGACATTGAGACCAGAGGGTCTTTTATATTCATTTTCATATTTTTGTAATATTTTAGTGTATTGTCTAAAAAGTGATTTTTAAAGTAACTGTCACATCAGTCCTTTAAAAAATATATTCTGTGCTTGTAGGTTATACACTTCAGATAATGACTTTAACTGTACTTTATTAACTATTGTGTTCTTTTTAAACGAATCAAATTTTAAAATATTTTATCTTTTCTAGTTTTCATGAATTTCTTTTAAAGCTGCTTATCTGTTAAAAACCTGAGTGTTTCTATCCCTTTAGCCTTGTATGCATAATAGGCTTTGATTTAGCTGTTTCAGAAAAAAACTATTTCATGCATACAAATTTATCTTCATTAGGGAGTTCTTCTTATTATTTTTCAATAGATAACTACTTTCTTTATCCAAAGTAGTCTGAAGTTTAAACAATGATGAATTCAGTCTTATTTCTGTCATATTGTTTTATGACTTTTTGTTTAAAACTTTTTACACTTGTACTGTTTCTTTTTTCTCTTGCTACATATACTAAGTTGTTAATTTTTAAAAATACTAGTGATTTTGAAAGAATAAGAAATGTTTTAAGTAGAACTAGTCATGACAGCTAGATTTGTAAAAAGTTATCTGAATATTAAATTCTAAAATTATAAAAGTTATGAAGAAAATATTGGTTTGTGTCTTCATCATTTCAGGTAAGTCACCTTTTTTTTTTTTTTTTTTTTTTTTTGAGACAGAGTCTCAGTGTGTTGCCCAGGCTGTAGAGTGCCGTGGCATCAGCCTAGCTCACAGCAACCTCACACACCTGGGCTCAAGCAATCCTTCTGCCTCAGCCTCCCGAGTAGCTGAGACTACAGGCGTGTGCCACCATGCCCAGATAATTTTTTTTATACTTTTTTTTTTAATTGGCTGATTAATTTGTTTCTATTTTTAATGGAGACAGGGTCTCGCTCTTGCTCAGGCTGGTTTCAAACTCCTGACCTTGAGTGATCCTCCTGCCTCGGCCTCCCAGAGTGCTAGGATTACAGGCGTGAGCCACCACGCCCGGCCAATCACCTTAGTCTTTTTAATTTCAGTTTGAGGTTTTAGATGTAGATCTCTGTTCTAAACTGATGTGTATGTACATCATTTAGATTTCAAGAATAAGCTTAATATTTGAAGTCTAATTTGTTACCAAAACTTAAATAATTATAAAGATATCTTTATCTCTTTTTAATGTCCAAGACTAGACTTTTTATACCATGACTTTCTAAGTTACTACTTTTCAAATTTTTTCTTTGCTGACTGGGATTTTTATTATTTTTTGAATTGAAAATATGGGATTATATTACCTCTCCTTGTGTCTCTAGGAATAGTTATTTTATTGGGTACATATTTATTTTGTTGAAGCCTTTCTTCTTAAATCCCTATAGACATTACTCTGAGGATTTTGTTTGTCTTTGTGGTGGTTGTTTTGGCATTTTACTTTGGGCAGGAGAAATATGAGACTACTTGACTTTTGTTCATTTAAAAGCTATCCCTTTTTTATACCTGGATTGTTAAGCACTTTTTGTTCCAAACAGAAGGATGACTTTTTTTCACCTATAGACCCAATTGGAATTTAGTGCAAGTAACTTTTTATCACTTACACACCTCAGTATTTCTTTCTTTTTTTCTTCTCTGCATATACCTGTTTTTCATAGGTTGGGTCTCATCTCTTCTATATGTAATACCTTTCTAGCCATTTTGTTGTTTTTCTATTTTTCTTTCAAATGACTGGAGAGGCCTTTAATCTTATCTTTTTCATGATTAAGTTTTCTAAAGGGTCACTTCTAAAGATCGATAACTCTGTTTTTTTACTGTCAACCTTACTTTAGAACAGAGTTTCTTAACCCCAGCGCTATTGACATTGTGGCCAGATAATTATTTCTTGTGGGAGGATGTCCTGTGTGTTATATAATATTTACCTTCATTCACAGCCTGTACCTACTAGAGGCCAGTAGCATCCTTCCAGTTGTGACTATCAAAAATGTCCCCCAACATTGCCAAAATATCCCTAGGGGGGAGGTTGCATAATCACTCTCAGTTGAAAACCACTCGGTTAGAATTTAAAAGTATTTTTGTTTCTTACCTTCTTTTTATATCAATCTTCATCTGAATCTTTGCTTTCTCTGGCTTCCCATTCTTGTGTCATTGATGTTGTAACTACTTTGCTTGTTTGCCTAGCCAGTATTTCTATGGTGGGCTGTTCTTAGGCTCTCATGTTCATTTCTTTCCACCACCAGGTAAGGAGACATGTGCAACCTGTAATCCATGTGTAATATACAAAAGAGAACCCTCAGAGCATCAAGTACTTCCAGATTTCCTAGGAACACCTCCTGTGTTGCATTGTTATTAGGGAGAAGAGGATAACAACATGTCCAGCAACACAGTGTCTTGCTTTTCAGATCACAGTATACTTTCAGTCTTCTTGGTTCAACTGCTTATTATGTAATCTCTATCTCCTCCCTCTCCCTCCTCTCCCCCTCCCTCTCCTTCTGCCTTTCCCTCTCTCCCTGTGTGTGAGACAGTAGCAAGAAGCATCATAAAAATATCTGATAGTTGATAAGTAAGCAGAGCTATTAAGTACTTACTGTATGTGAAATCATAGGCTAACTCTGCCATGTGTACTGCCTCATGTAAGCATCACAGCTCTTTGAAATAAGTACTATTATCATTTCCATTTGACAGACGAGAAAATTTATACTTAGCTTAAATAAAGTGCTTAAGCTGGCACTGTGTGTGGTGCTGCTAGTATTTATCTCAGATTCCTCTGACCCCTGACCCCAGATGCTGAGGCCCTGGCTACCATGTTATTCTGCACAATTATTTCTTTAGGTCCGGGATATAGTCACCATGAGGTAAAGGTAAGGTGAGGATAAGGAGGTGTGGCTACTTAGTTTTATGTTTCAATGGCTTTCTTGGATCTCCAACAAGAGCTAGATGGTGCAATTGTTAGAGCAGGAGGCTAGGAGACAGGGCTGAGACTGGAGGCAGGGGCTTGAAGATTGGGTGCAGGTGTTAAAGTAAACAGCCCTCAGGCAGAAGCTAGCTGGAGGGGCTGATGACCACGGGCAGGAACCGGCTTCAACTGGCTTATCAGCTATGTCCTTACATGAACTTTGGCTAATGACAAAATTATTTACTTTGCACTTTTAAAATTTGTCCACCTTAGAAATCACCATGACAGTTATGAGACAACCATATAAAGTACAAAAATGGGAGGGAACGCAATTCTAGGAATGACTGCCCAAACTCTTAGTAAAAGCCAACCCCATAGCCTTTAATATTCCTCCCCTCAATTAATAAGACTTTAAAAGACCAAAAGCCACTTCCTCTCAAGACAAGTGCTCTGTTTTAGGCCAGCCTGCTCTCTTTCTCTTGAGCCTGTACTTTCACTTTCAATTAAAAAAAAAAAAAAAAGAGCTGTCGCTTGACTTACGTGGTGCATCTGAAATTCTTTTCTCCTGATGATCACCAAGAACTTGGAAAAACCTCCACTCAGAGGTCACTAACACAATGAATCAAAGGCTTTTGTTACCTTTTTCCTGGATAGATGCATGTTTTAGCTCAGGCAGCACCCCACAGGCAAAGCATAATCTTTTTTCAAGCCAAACTTATTAGTCCCATCATTAGAGGATATCCTTCCCATATTTTGATCTGAGTTCTCTTTTGCTCTTAAATTCCAGAGATTTATTGGGTTTTCATAAATTATATAATGATGGTGGTATTTTTATGGGAACTTGTAAGAGGCTCTATTAGCGATAGCATGTATATTAAAATGTTAACCAGAGATCTAGTATTTAAATGTTTTGAAAATTAATCTTTTTGAGCACCAATAAAAATATTAGTGATCCAAGAAATAAATGCATTTATTATGTTTGTATTAAATTAATTAAAATTGTATTAAACATGTTATATTTTAATAAAATAGTAAATTGTTTTTAAATGGCACCTAGATCCATGTGGGAATAGTTTTCATAAATCTGGTTGGGAAATTCTGGTGTCTAAGACTAATCCATTGTCACAGGGCAGCCCTTATATCCTACTTTGGCTCAAGAGTTATAAATACACATGGGAAACTGAATGAAGATTTTCAACTTCTCATCCTCTGACTGAGTGACATTTATATTTGAAAATGTCTCTTTTCTTATTTTTAACAAGATATTCAACTTGTAAAAATAATTCTTCAACTTAGTATCTGTGCAATAGACTTACATTTTTTCCAGAGAACAAAATTTCTCACAGAATAGCCATAAAGGAAGCTCCCTGAGCTATAGTGGGATGAAGGATAAATTAAATCCCAATCCTGGAAAACCAGTTTTCTACTTTATGGCACAGGGTTAAAGCCAGAGAACATCTCTGCCCCTGAGCTGCATAATAGGATACCACGTCAGAAAGCCAATAGGGCATTAGTCTACTTATACCCAGAAATTGTGTTCAATCCCATTTGGTCTCCAGAGCATCTGATACCCATTCCCTCTTCTTCATGGCTAATGAAACCCTGGTTTTGTTTGGGTTGGCAACATGCCTAGCCCACTTATACATTATAATTAGTCCACATCAATCTTATGTGGCACTATAGGATACCTCTGGCTAAGACCTATGGAGAAGTCACTGAGAGTCTTTCTGAGAAAATGTTTCTTTCCTGATCCTGGTAGATGAGGAAAAACTTTATGAGTATAGTTCCCTGTCCTTACTCCCCCCACTCGCTGCCCATGAGGTCAGGCACTGGAGCAGCCACCTTTGAGTATGAGACAAAGCCATGAGGATGATAGCCTTTGACTGAAAATGCTGGAAGATAAAAATAGGAACCTTGCTTTCTACCCTGAGCAGCTGAGCAAACACCAGTATCTCACCTCTCAAATCTCTTGCTGTTTGTAAATAACAAACCACTGTGTTCATCTCCTGTCAGTCAGATTTACAATACTTGCAGCAAAACAAGTTCCTAATTGGTATGGTTCCAAAGATTTCTTCTCTGTCTCTATCTTAATTTTGAACTTTAGGAATGACTTCTACATACAATAGTGGAGTATGAAGAAAGAAGGAAATTTGAAGAGAGTTGTAGCTAGTTTGTAGGGTAAAACATCTGTGGAAATTTCTGTTCTACAAAGAAAGCTTCCCCTTCCCCACTCTCAAAATCAATAATTTTGACAATGGGCATTTGACTTTCATTATCTGTGGTAATTATGTCCTGTACAGTATTAAATGAACACTGAACTAGTGAATACTGAAGTAGTGCTCCTAGGGGATATATAAATATGTAAACACATATATAAGTACATATACATATGCATATATGTGTGTATATACACAGACACATGTACACATACATTCTCCTATAGATTAGACTTTTAAATCCTAAATCCTAAAATCCAACTCATCCTGGTAAATTCTATTTTCTTTATTCTATTTTCTTTTTCTTTCTCTCAAAAGAGAAAACAAAGTTCAGAAGCTTTAAGTTACTTGCCTGAAGCTGTCCCACTAACAGGTGGGAGAGTTGAATTCAAATCCCATCCCACCCAACTAGCCCTGAGCCAGAGCTTTGTGAACTACACTGCACTGCTCCCAACCTTCTCCATCTCCCGGTCATCTCTGTATCAGGCTGAATGCAGGGCATCATCATCACTGATCTCAGCCAGGAACATGGCAGGGGACGGGAATTAAATTTTTCACTGCTCTGAGCATGTCTGTGAATGACTGCCATCCATAAGTATCGATTCTGGAGTTACAAATAAATGTTAGTGAGCAGGCAAATTGCAAATAGAGAATTCCCAAATAATGAGAATCCACTGTAATTGTACCTTCATTCTCTTCTCAGTAAAATGCATCTGGCTATACCCATTTTGAATGTCTCTGCTGACAGCTTTGCAATCTAAGTGTAAGCTGACTTCCAATCTGCTTCTCTCCATGAGTGACTTCTTGTGTTTCCCTTTAGCCTATGTGCCTGGATACATGAAAGCAGGTGCTTATACACATAGACACAGATGTAGCCGCATAGTAGCCATACTATATCATGTTCTCTAATGCATAAATGTACCATTCAATTACTCATTGACCCAATAGACAAAGCAGGAAGCATATGAAATGGTCAATATCCTCTCTTAGACTAAAAGGTTGTAAAAATGAAACCTCATAGTGCTTGCTCAGAGGTGAGGGGTGATGTGAACAAGGAGTTACTGTAAGTGGGCCAAGTTTTCTTTTGGGGGTTCTGGAAATTTTCTAAAATTAGATCATAATAATCATTGCATCATACTGTAAATATACTAAAATTATTGAATTGTGCATATTAAATGGTAAGATTTTGTGCTATATAAATTATACTTCAATAAATCTGTTAATAAAAACAACAAGATGCATCAGCTACACATTGCACAGAACAATGGGGGGATCTATCTTCACTGGTCAGGAATTTACACTTGCTGAGGGTTTTCCATGCACAGTTGCCACATTCTTGTGCGACTTTATTACTCACCTGTCACAAGAAAGCTGTAAAACTCTGTGTGCCGGCATGTGTTGGAAATGTCTATTAACTTGTCAGCAAATGAAAAGGGTGAAGGGTTTTCATCTCTGCAGATGAATTGGAACAGGTGCATCATGTCTCTGAGATTGCTAATTAAAACTCCTCAGGACTTATATTTATTTTACATGAAAAAGAGTTTTACATGTGTTTGAAAACTATATGGAAATACAGCTTTTACAAATTTGACTATACAGTCAGGCTTTATTTCTGCTTTATATCACTTCATGAATAAAATCCTTGCTAGGGCATTTCTCACTTTTGGATTAACTGGTTTGTTTTATATTCCACATACACATATAGCAAATGTAAGCTATATTTATTACCAAGAGGCTCTGAATTAGTTTGGGCATGAATATATGCTTTCAATTTGTGCCATTTGTATTCAACTCCATGGAATGACACTGATATATTTTTATACATAATCTTTGAAGAATCTGAGGCTCTGGCCCTTCCGAATTCTGTATATTTCTTTATTCGTAGCTCAAGGAAAGGGAAGTAAGGTGCGTGGAAAGGAAAAGGAACAACTGCATGGGTCTATATTTTACATTCTTGAAAAGAGTCTGAATCTGAGTGTAAGAAAGCTTGTATTTGCAGAACTTATGAAATTTTAAACAAGTCACTAAGCCTATCCATCCCTTAGATACTTAATCTCTTAAAGCTAGCTCAAATGTCACTTCGTTCACAAAGCTTTTTGAGATCTCTTTAGCTGGAATCAATATTTCCTTCTTCTACCCTCCCACAGAACTGTTGCACCACTAGTGTACTGTACAGCATACAGGAGGAGGTATGCAGAAGGTGGCAAGTTGAGAGACAGTGCGGACTGTGGTGGGGGTTTTTTATACAAAGTCAGAGTACCTGGGTAGAAATCCCAGTCTTACCACTTACAAGCTGTGTAACCTTGGAAAAAGTTTTTTAAATTTCTTGTCTACAAAATTCGAGTAATAATGGTGTTTGCCTCCCTTGGTTTTGTTGTGAAGGTTAAGTGGGAGAAGTCAAGCAAAACACTTTGAAGAATGTCTGGGAGGAAGTATTTAATAATTGCTCCAGAAATGATGGCTGTTTCTATTATTTATCAGGAAGGCAGGGTAAAATAGTAAAAAAGATTTTGAAAAAGGAAAGTAGGTTGAGTTCTAATTCTATCAGCTAGCCCTGTGACGTGGGAAAATCAGTTATCTATTTGAACAGTAATTCCTTCCTGTGTAACGCAACTTAGCTCAAATAGGGGTGATAAGAACCAAATGCAATTGAGTGTGTGAACATGTTTTGTAAGTGTCAAAGCACCGTTTAAGTGTTAGACAGTGTTTGGAGGAAGCTGAGTGTTCAAAAGATAATATATAATTTGTAGCCTATTAGGACTGTATTTAAATTTTGGCATTATCATTCACTAACTTTGTGGCCTTCGTAAATTACTTGTCTCTGTCTATCAGTGTTTTCACATTAATGCTAAGATAGGATTGTTACTGTAGGCATTAAATTAAACAATATTTTAATTACTGGATCCATCATCGAGTATATAGCAGGAAGCAAATCACACGTGTCATTATTTATCACAGTTTATTTGGTTATTTGTACATATGCCTGTCACTGATCTCCAGGACTCAAAAGGTGCACAGTGCTCTGTTTTGCACATTCCACAATGCTTCGAATCAATCTACACAATGTAAAAAGACTTCAGCCTCAGCCTTGAGTTGCTAGCTTAGTACTGGAGCCGCAGCTCACCTACCAGGTTTAGACAGAAAACTGATAGGTTCTGGAATAGGTTTGCTTTGTCATGCTTGAGGTTTCATACAGGAATGAAATGAATCATCAAATACAAAAGTACTGTGACAATTTACAAGGCCTTTAATATAAAGATATTTTATTGTACACTGGTTGTTCCTATGTCAGGGCAGAGATTATTCCTTCCTATTATCTGGCTTGCCCTGCACTTTTCTTTAGATTGGAGTTGCATGTGATATCATAAACAGAATTCCCCGGCACTGCGTAGGCCATGGCAGGAACCAGCAGTCTGCTTCCTCCTACAGCCGCCATCTTGAAGAAAGAAGGGCTTCTGTGCCCCAACTGGCTTGCTGCAATGTAATCACTGGGCCACCAGTGATTTCAGGGGATCTCTAACTTAAGGTTATCAACACTAATCCTTCCTCTTGCTCCTCAGCCCCAGTGGTTGAGAAATGATGTAGGAAAGAGGCCAAGCCTTGCCTGAAATGGTTCCTACCTAGCTAGCTAGATTCTGTCCTGGTGCCTGCCTGTACTTAGCAGGCTTAGGAAGCAGGTAGAACGTGGCAAAGGAGATCACGGAACTCAGAACTTGGATTTAGATAGGGGAATAAGAAAAAAAGATGTGAATCATATGTCAATCAGGGAAAAAAAATAATTTCTCTACATAATTGCCATGAGAACAGACAGCAACTGCAAGATCTTGACTGACAGTGGAATTATCTTAGACCCAGCTCCAAGTAACCACTGGTGGCCTCCTAAAAGTAGCTCTGCACAACCAAAGATCACTTCAGCCTGTCTTTCTGACAGCTGTCCCAGGGTTACTCATTCTTATAAAACCTTTTCCATGCCAGATCTGCCAGTTACCCTCAGCCCCAGCCCTCAATGCTCAGCAAAAATAGAAAACAAATGAAGAATTATTAACGTAGCAGAAAGTATTTAATGGCAATGGCTCTTTGTGCCAATACCTTCATCCCAGCCAATTTGACCACTGGCTGATATTAATAGAACTAAACAATGGAATGAGAGTCAAAAAGTAAGAAAATAAAATTGAAAAAAAGACAAGGAAAAGAAGAAAAACTGCTACCCTTAAGTAGTATGGAAAAATCATGCAATCAATTCAAACTCAACTAGTAAACCCACGTCTTTCCAGAGCAAGAGACCTGGGTCATATTCAAAGTCTTGCTTATACGTGCCCACAGGAAGCAACATTATAAATATCCCCTGATGTACCTTTTTTGAGCAGCTGGCCAAGCCCAGGGAGTATGAAGCATTAAACATTAATTTCCCCACCTTCTGGCTCTTTCCTGCTCTGTGTCCTCTCCTTTTCTCTCACTCTCAAGGCAGAAGGAAACTAGAGTCTGAGTTGCACTGTGGAAAGACAAAAGAGTTTCCGCAGCTTGCAGCTTATTCCATCCAGGGAAGCAGCACAGACTTCAGGTGCTCAGGGAAGCCATCTGTAGCTCTTGAGGCGATGAAACAGGGCTGAGAACGCAGTGCTTTCTGGCCACTCTGCTTCCAGCTGGAAAGACCACTGAGGAAGCCGCTCTTAAAGCACTTTCTGCAAGATTGCCTCCATCCATCCCATCTGGTGTTTTCCAGTGATGGAGAACTGCCTGGATTGTCCCAGAAACTGAGCAAAGGGCTGCCAGGGTTCCCTCCACAGAGGCACAGAAATGGGAAAGGAGCGAGGGCTTGTGTTTTCCAGGTGAATCACAGAATGCTGGCCTCATACCTGTCATGCGCAGGCAGCCTGAGCCTGGGGCCGGAGTGGGCTCAGGCACAGGTGTGGGGCGGGTGGCAGGGAGTTGTCCTGGGGGTACCGGGGGAAGAGAAACTGAAACACGCAGAGCTGCTTCTGAAGTGTGCAAACCTGAGACCAAACCCTACTAGAGGAAATCACAAAACAAAGCACAGAAACTTTTAGCTAAAAACTTGGATATATAAATAGCAGGGCTGAGATGAAATAGAAATCTCAAAGGTGTTCAGAAAAGAAAGTGTGATAATGGCCCAGAGAATGTGAAAAAGAAATGACGAGGAGCCGAGGAGAGAGGCAGGAAAGGGAGCCAGGAAGAGATGGAGAGGTGCTCACCTGCGTGGCTCGCTCTGGGGAGAGCGGGCTTCATCTCCCTGCCCACTGTCTGTCAAGGCACGTGGGAGAACAAAGGCACAGTGTGCTCTTTGTGTGATTTGTATCATTTTTTCTGGCGCGTTCCGATTGAACCGAAGCCTCCGTGTGGCACGCTGACAATGCCCTTTTCCTTCCTGTCATCTGGCCTGTTCTCTAGACGTGTCATTATTTTTGAGGGACCCTGCATGTTGGGTCCCTTTCATCTTTTCTCAGAAATGACTATCGTCAGGCCGGTTATGTGAAAAGCTCTGACATAGCACATAACATCTGAGCCCTTTCAAATGGACGTCCTTGAAAAATTCATTTTAATACTAGACAGGGACCTTCTAGGTTAATGTGTGTTTTATATTATTATCATCACAACATGAGCAGGAAGGCAGCTCCAGGATACTTACCTGTGGGACTCTGGGGGAAAGAAGAAGGGAGAAATCTGAGAGCTGAATAGGAAATTACCATATAATCTGGGGTATGCATTTTTTGAGAATAAACATCTTTGTTTCTTTTTCAAAAACTATATATAATTTACTTTTAATAATGACTCAAGATGTTTTACAAAAAAAAAAAAAGGAAAAAAGACCTTGTTAAGTAATAAGCACAGGAAATAATTAGAATAACACAGATGGAGAAGGATATACATATACCAAAAATCTGAACTATTATAGTAACAAATCATTGTGTTTGGCTTCCTGGTAGCCAAAGCAAAAATATTATAGGATATTTAATTATTAATGGCTGAGAAGCAGCATCATGTTTAATGGAGGGAAACAAGTATTTTTCTGAAAGTGAGTTCTAAAACATACTTCACTTTATTTAAATACCTTTATTTAGATATGATACTTAGATAGGCATGAGAAGTGAACAGAGTCACTGGAATTATTTATGTGGGTGGCTCTTGGAACCACCCTATCTCTACAAACATGCGCTCATGTGTTTGTGCATGTGTGCAGAGGCACCTAAGCACAATGGCGTCCCTCTAGAGAAAATTACATCTCAGAGTTAGCACGGGGGATTTTTGAAAACATGTCAGTTCTCCCCACCCACCAGAAAAATTCTGAAGGAAAGAACATAATGGTAAGGGATCAGTTCTCCAGGATACAATTGAAATAAACTTTCCCCTTCTATGTCCCTCCCTGTGAGGCTGGGAGAAGTGGAGAAACATAGCAGCTCCTGGAACAGCCTGGCTGTTCTTTAAATGAGGCAGGCAGGATTTTCAAGATATATTTGACCTTCTCAGGATACTTTCAAGTATTGCCCATATCCTGTGTTCATTCTGTCTCACTAAGGTGTGCAATATTCTAGGTTCCACCTCATTGCCCTGAACATTATAATTTTTTTTTTCCTGAGATGTGCATCTCTAGTTTGACTTAAAAGTTCTTGTTTTAAAGAATGAAGGAGTACAGGCCGGGTGTGGTGGCTCACGCCTGTAATCCTAGCACTCTGGGAGGCCTAGGCGGGCAGATCACTTGAGGTCAGGAGTTTGAAACCAGCCTAAACAAGAGCCAGACCCCACCTCTACTAAAAATAGAAAGAAAATAATTTTCCAACTAAAAATATATATAAAAAATTAGCCGGGTGTGGTGGTGCATGCCTGTAGTCCCAGCTACTTGGGAGGCTGAGGCAGCAGGATTGCTTGAGTCCAGGAGTTTGAGGTTGCTGTGAGCTAGGCTGACACCACAGCACTCTAGCCCCGGCAACAGAGTGAGACTCTCTCTCGAAAGTAAAATAAAATAAAATAAAAATGAAGGAGTACAAAAAATTTTTCCTTTCTTTAGTTGGTCCTTCCAGGTAAATCCTCTTCTCTCTCATGATTTGAATGGAAAATTTAGTGATGCTCCATGCCATCACTATGAGGCTTTTAGTAAAGCTCTGAAAACCTGATAGTAGAATGCAGAGCCTGAGAAAAAAGGGATGTGAAAGATTATCTAGGCCACAATTTAATACTGACTATCTACCATTTGTTGCTGTTTGCTAAGGACCAAGATATATAATTTTACTAAACATCCCTACTATGAGACCAATATTATTGTCCTTGTTTTAGAGGTGAGTAATCAAGCTAAGGATGGGAGAAACCATTTCTCCCCGTATCATATACCAATTGGATGACAGAGTGCACTTTGGTCACAGGCTCCTTTCAAAACCCATTCCCAGAACCACTGTATTGCCTGAGTTCCAGGCTTTCAGGAGCACCCTTGAGTCAGCCACAGGTCTGCCCAGAAATTATTACACTGAACTTGGGATACCCCATGTATCCCTTTTGAGAGTCATGGTCTGCCCGTATCCCCTTCAGGATTTCACACCAGATACAACCTATTTTGGAAAGAACTTGAGAGCAAAGTCAAGGGCATCCTCAAATCTGACACCATATTCCAAGAATATCTGTACCCATGATCAAAGAAAGCAGAGCCCTCCTCATGGAGTTCATCTCTCAACTTGAGAGTATCTATAGGTAGATACTAGTTTTGCTGCTGGATAAGCATGGACCCTGGCGCCATAGAGTTCATATCCAAACTCTGCCCTGCCACTTGTCAGCTGTGTGACTTTGTTCAAGATACTTAATAATAGCTCCATGCCTCAGTTTCCTTTTCTATAAAAATGATTATGACAATAGTGCCTATGTCAGAGATTTCCTGCAATGATTGAATTTGCTCTTATAGGGATAGTGTTTATAAAGTACCCAACAGAATAATCACTCAATACGCTAAAGTTATCACTATTTTTAGTTGAAATTAATCCATTTGTCACCTTCTTTGGACATCACATTCATCATGTTCTTTTTCTAACAAACATGCATTTTAGAGAAGACCAGTGAGTCCAGTGACACCTGAGGTAACAATTAAAGTGACCTCCCTTTCAGGAGTCACAAAATGCAAACCTTTACCACATGACAAAGGAAAACTCTACTTATCCTCCAAGCATTACCGTGCCTTCCGGCTTACAACTCAGAGCATCTGAATGAGGGATACTTTCTCTCTGTCTCAATCTCTCTCTTTCTCTCACTCTCTGAAACAAACACACATCATTTCTTAAGAGGTTTTTTTTTTTTTTCTGTATCACAGTCTCCTTTTTTATGTTTCCCAATTTTAAATTTAAAAGACTACCTGTGCTGGAAATTGTTCAGTGATGTTGATTTATGAGACTTATGCAAAAAAGGACAGTCTTACCAATGCACATATCTATTTGCCAAGGTAGCAGTGATTTATAAAATGACAAGCTAGTGACACTCATATAAAGACAGCTTTCATGTGGCAAGTGTAAAGGCAAAAAGAAAATCTGCTACCAGTTGAGTGACAAACTCTTTTGCTATTTAAAGAAGAGTATAAATGCCACCCTAGCTTCAACTCTATGTCCACCCTCTGGAGACTGTGCCGTCTTTGAAGGGGCACCCATGGTGAGCTTGTCTTTTCTGTTCTTGATCTCTAAAACTCAATGTCAGGTTGAGGTGGCCTGTCTTTTTCCAATCACTGTTTATTGTTCTGTCATCCATGAACTTCTCTAAGCTTTATTAAAACTCTATACATTTTTTACATTTTTCCATCTAGATGACCTGCTGGAGAAATGGTATATAATATCAAGCTTCTTCTATTTGTCCCACAAGAATGTATTTGACATTTGAAGATGTGTTATATGGAAATTAGCCTGGGGAAATTAGACTATACTTATTAGATCTTTGGTCCATCATCCAACCTCTTAGCCTCAATCATTATCGTTTTGGTTTATACCATCTCTCAAATCAGCTATCATCCCAAAGTGGTCTTTCTTTCCTGATATCCAGTGTAGCAGACCACAGACAGGAGTCCCAGTATGTCTCCAGGACTTCCCCTGACAATGCCATTAGACAGGCTGGCTACAGCAGTGAATTGATCAAACACTGTCAGTAGTGAATTATCCTGGCCTTTCCGTGACTACAGAACATCTCACGTATTGAATGGAAGTGCATTGCACAACTGTTTCCACCTGTCACTGCAGTTACAAGTGCACTCGTGCATTCTTTCCACTTGTGTTTGTCAGGATAGGCTTGGTTATAGCCACAATCACCGTGGCTTATGTTAACACACGTTATTTCCTTCTCACGCTGCATGTTCGCAATGGGTCAGCTGGAGCTCTGTTTCATGTCATCTTCATAGTCCTTCCTAGGACCATGTGAATGGACTAACCTCTCTCTTGACTCTTGCTAGTCTTGTGGCAGAAGGAAAAGGAATAATGTTCAACCATGATAATATCTACTCAGAGGTGACATGCATCACTCAGCTCACATTTCTTTAGCCAAAGCAAGGCACATGGAAAATATAATTTTCATTTAAGGAGAAGCACCACTAGGAGGGAAAATGGAATATTTTCTATACCAGAGAACTTTAAAGACAAAAGATCCTTCATACTATGTTGAATACTCAAAGAAGCAGGAATAAGGTGAGTACTGTAACACCCTAAAACTTAAGTGTCTATGTGAGGGATTGGTTGAGAAAAGCTGTTTTGAAATGAACAGAAAAATTGGAAATTTCTAGAAAGAAGGAGGAAAGCAATAGTACCTATTTACTACGTCTTCATTAGGTTTACAGGTCAAGAATTTTGGCAGAGCAAGAAAGAGATAATCACTAGTTTAAATGGTTAGACCCTCAGAGAATCTTCCCAGAATAGTTTTTGTGAAGGGTGACAGGTATCAATAAAATCTGAGCTGTGCCTGAAATCAACCCTTCCCCAGCCTGAGGATCAGAAAATAACAAAGATTATGTTCCTCTCAAGAAGGAAACTGCCCCACATGGTGAGTGAGCGATATGACCGTGGGTGGGAGTGGGGGCTGATGCAGGGACGTGCTCTGCAGTAGGCAGATGCACTGGACATTTCCATACAGAATGGAGATTTTCTTTCCTTTCAAAAACAAAAGCAAAAGAAAGAAGGAAGAGAACACTAATAAACTGGAAAATGAAGGAAGTTAAGGAGCCAGAGGTGAGCAAGGAAAATGGGATTCCAACCAGGATAAGGGAAGCAGGCATGCCAAAGCCTGGAGAAGAACTGGCAGATGGTGAGGAATCAAGTGAAGGAGAATACTTTCATTTTTAACTGATAAATCTTCATAGTGCTAAAAGAGCATTATGAGAAGTAGTGAAATTAGCAACATTAATTTCTCAATTCAACAGACATTTTCAAATCTTTCTATGGCAGGCTCTGTGCCATGTTTGGGAATGGAAAGTTGAATAATGAACAGAATCTGACCTCAGTGAGCTTATATTCTAGTAGGGGTAATAGCTGATAAACAGGCAATTCATTACTATATGATTTAGTACCAAGAGAACTGCATGAAGGGTGCAGAGGATGGCACGTAAGCCAGAGGGAGAAAAGTAGGGAGGAAGACCAAGAAAGATTTTCTGGGATGGTTAAGCTCGACTTTCCTATTGAAGGATAACTAGGACTGACCTAGATGAGGACAAGTTGGAAACATCGTACGTGGCAGGGCAAAGAGCAGATGCAAGTTCTTAGAGACAGCAGGAGCATGCGATGGAAGGTCATGTTCAGGAAACTCACCATAAGACCCGTGTGGCTTGAGCTGATGGAATTGGGGGAATGGTGACAGGAGGGCACTCAAGTGTGAATCACAGACCAGTGTCCTGGTATCAACTCTATCCCTGCTCAGCTGGAGGTTGAGCCAAGACTTAACTTCTCTGGGCCTCTGTTTTCTTTGTGGTCAAAATGCTAGTGTTGAATTAATGATATCTAAGACTCAGTTCACCTCTGACATTGTAAAAGGTGTAAATAAAGAGTTATTAGTAGAGAGCTAGAAATCTGGTAGCACTTTTTAAATTGGGTGTTAGAGCAAAGAGATTAAGAAGAGAGATGCTCTGTCCTAAAGAAGAAAGGGGCTCCAAGGTTGCTCTGGTCATTTTCCCCCAAATTTCCACACTCAGCATTTCTTCTATCCCCTTCCTGAAAGGATTGCGATTGGGAGCTTTTTACCACTGGAGCAGGCTTTTTCAGTGACAGCCGCTTTCATGTTTGGAAAAAGCTTCCCTCAGACTATGCTGAAAGCTTGTAGGTGATGAGTGAAAGTCACCACAGCATCCCGTAATGGCCCAACGGGGTAGGGATGGATTTGACTGTGTGAGGGGCTGATTGCAGAAAACAGAAGCAATGGACATTCCTGCACCAGAAGAAGAGGATGCAGCTAAGAATAAAGGAACATGAATCACAGAGAGAGGCGAGGAGAACATGTTAAGAAATGGAAAAAGAAAGTAAGTCGAGAATTTGAGATTGAGGAAAGAAGAAGAGACTCCCTCATGGTAGGGGTAGCAGAGAAAATAAAGCCTAGAGAGGAAGTGGCAGGTTGGGAAGGGACCAAGGTGAAGGAGAATGTATTTTTCACCCATAAAGTTCAGTAGTGCTTTTAGAATTGCAAATATGCATTTAAATTTAATAATACAATTATGGTATATTAAATGTCAAATGACTGTTACAGAAAAGCACTTAAAATTAATACATATGCATGAGATAAATCCTTGTCTGGTTGTCAAGGTCTGAATTCAAAGTTATATAAGCCAGGCTTTTTGCACTGAATTTTGTTACATCTTAAGGTTGCAAAGATCTATGAATTTCATTGGTATTTAGCAAAGAAGCATGAGCAAAGATTAGTTAGAACTGAGAGAAAACGTGGGCCATTGGGGCAGTAAGCAGCAAAACCCAAATGCTATTCAAATCCAAAGTAAAACTGAAGGGAATGGTGGTCTGTATCACTGTTGTCATCATTACCATCACATCATCATCATCATCATCATCATCGTCGTCATCGTTGTTGTTGTGATCACTATGGATGAAGTGGCTGTTGAGGTGCCTATGTGTGGCTCTGTTATCAAGAAGTCTTTCTTTCATTTCTGTTTTCCTTTCTTCCTGCTTTCCTTCCTAGCTTTTAATGAAAAAAAAAAGTTGGATTTATCTTTTTTAATTATTTTAATCATATAGCTCCTCATGCTTGGGGACTAATATCCTGAAAGTCTCTGCTTTCTAAATATTGAGGTCAAACTTGTGGTTAAACAGGATAAGTTGAACAAATGCATCTGCCTCTGTTCTGATACGTGAATGCAGTAACAGTAAATGGATTTTCTATAAGCCAAAGAAAGAGTGACAAAACAGCAGCAACACAATTTTACAAGTAGAGAAAACACGTAGATAGTTTCCTATCTGTGTGGGATAACAGACCAGGAAATAGGAGATGGCTCAAATCCGAGCCAGTAGTGGGGAAAACCCAGGGGTAGGCTGATTTATATAGTAGAACTCCAGCAAAACTAAAAGTTTAGGTACTAAATAGTGCTAAAAGTCAGGTGTATTTTTGTTTATAAATAGCAGAATTAATTGAAAGTGGTGGAGGATTTGATCATTGTGGTAGCAGATTGAACTAAAACAATAATGTGAAAAAGAGAATTTCCCCCAAATTTGGCTTACCATATCACCTTGGGATCCAGTTCATCTGTAACCAAACCCCACACTTATGAGGTTCAATCAATATCTTAGTGCTTTATGCATAAACATGAATGGGAAACCAAAGATAATGAGATATCTATAAAACTTCTTTGGGGAAGGATTACCTAGGGACTTCCTGTCATCTGGCCTAATGTTTCCCTGTAGGAAGGCATCCAGAAAGTAAGGCAACTAGATTCTTACCTCCTTTTTTTAAATGCCTCTTGACAATTGGAGTAATTGGACAGTGATATCCATTGGTCCTCATTTATAGTTTGAGAGGACCTAATCTATTAGTGATTGGTAGTCACTGAAAAATACTCCTTCCTTCTCCACCACTGATCTGTACTTGGACAAAGCAACAAGCCTGGAGAAGCATAGTTTCAAGTAGACTCAAAAGCAGTTTGTGAAAGCAGCAGGCAGTATTAGAAAATCCTCTTGGCTGAAGATACAAAGGCTTGTCTGGTTGGTTTTATCAGCATTATAAATATCACTTTGATCTCCATTTATCTGTCTCCCATATCTTATGTCTCAATTATGTCTGAAATTACAGAAGAGTAAAAGGATAGATCTGTATTGTCTTTCTAAATCTCCAAAATATCTAAAGTGAAGGACAAAAAGGAAATCAGAGAAAACAGAGAATATTCAGAAAACAAAGAGTATAGTACAAAATGAAGGCAACAACAACATCCAATCATATATTATACTCTCAAGAAATAAAGAGAAGACATGGCATGTATATGAGAAGATTTAATACTCAGGGTAATTAAGCATTAATTTTTAATCAAGGATATATCAAGTATTAATCAAAAATATGAAAACCAAAGTTTAAATATCAGTACTTATTTTGGAATGTAATGCTAAAAATATATGATAAAGAGACAAAGTGTCAGGTAATAAAGAAAATAGCCAAAAAAACCTAGAAGATTGGTCTATAAAGTAGAGAAAGAAAAAATAACAGAAAATAGAGGAAAATTATTAAAGAAATAAATTAAGAAAATTTTCCAGACCTGAGGGACATTAAGTTCTAAATTAAAAGTACTTGTCAATATATACTGTAGTGGATGAAAACAACAACAACAACAACGAAACCCAATTCAAAGCACTCTAGCCTGCTCTAGCACTATCTGGGGGGAGTAAGAGAGGGACAAAAACCTACCTAACAGGTACAATGAACACTGTTTGGGTGATGGGCATGCTTATAGCCATGACTCACGCATTACAAAAGTGGTCTATGTAACCAAACACATTTGTACTGCCTTAATGTTTTGAAATAAAAAAAAAATTCAAAATGCAGAAATATTCAGAAACTAATATTACAAACATTAATGTATTCATCCACAAAAATTTTATCATATCTGCTTCATATTTGCTTGCTTTTATATATAAAAGAAATGAAATGTTTCTAATAAAGAGAATTATCATATATAAAAAACCCACATATCTTCCTGTATTCTTCTGTCAATGACATGAAATGCAACTAGCCCTAAAAACTAGAAATCTAAGAGCTAGCTTTCACTCTACATCACCAATCAGTAAAGAATTTTTTACTTACTCAAACTCTAGAAACTTTGTTCAATCTAACTCTACACTTTCATCACCATACCCTCTTAATTAACATTCTTACTATATTTAATTGAGACTACTAAAAATTATTTCCCAAGTGATCTTCTTACTTCCAGTCTTGTCAACTTCTTATCAATCCTTCCTTTAACCTTACGATAGAGGGAGGTGTCCAAAATATCAAATAATATCACATTCAATATCAGTAACATCATGTTCAATGTTAATTAATGCAGCTTAATTCTAAACCTCTATTGAAAGTTTTCTATGAGCCAAACATGACTGTACTATTAGTTGGTGGGACACTGGCCTTTGGTAATTTAGTGGGACAGTTAGATACATAAAAAGTACTTATATTATAGCATATTAAGTACTTTAATTAGAAAAATAAAGGATTATGGAAACATACCAAATCATGACTAAATTCGTAATGCTAAGGTATTCAGATTGTATTATTTAGGCAGTAGTTTGTCAGCCAACGACGTTAACTAATATGTGCCATAAATCCAATTTAAATTGAAGTTCTATGGCAGAGATGGACTAGATGTACATCAATCTATTTCCTTTTCCTGGGCACAAGAGAAAAAATTTCCAAGCCTCTCTTGCAGTAAGGTTGAGATGATGTCATTGTGTTCTGGACAATGAGAAATGTGCCAAAGGGTTGTATTTCAGTATGACTCAAAATGTAGAGTGTGAAACACTGCCTGTCCATGAAGTTCTTACTGGTCCACAATGACATAAGTGTAGAAATTGAGAGGACTAATTTAAATTTTTTATCAATTTAACAGCAATTTTATGTGTATTGAATCTAAAATATGAAAGTGAACTTGTGTGTGTTCATGAATTCCCCCATATTCTTCCTCATTTGCCATATGTGAGCAGCTGAAGGACCCTAACGGTAA
This sequence comes from Lepilemur ruficaudatus, assembly GCA_963574885.1. Lineage (NCBI taxonomy): Eukaryota > Metazoa > Chordata > Mammalia > Primates > Lepilemuridae > Lepilemur > Lepilemur ruficaudatus. Next base: position 46,205 of record CAUYRT010082457.1, on the reverse strand, counting down.
AATCAGAAAATGGAATAAACTTGAATTGCCAAGTCCACCAATTAGAGGAGCACCCTCAAGAAGGGCCATGTGACCCACAGTGAAATTTCCATGAATAAAGATTCAACTTTCATTGGTCAGGATGCTAATATTTGGGTAATTTGTCAATATAACCAGCTTTGAGTTCACTGACAAATGGCCAACAAGGTTCTCCCTCAACCTTAGCATGCTTTTGCAGTCTTATCTCCAGTTATACAGACCATGAATTTTTACACCTGTATTGTTTTATTAATGTTCTCTTAACATCTAAAAATATTTTGCCAAGTATACTTGGAATATTGCCTCTCTTCATTTTTCTTATTATCACTTTTTGAATCTATCATTCTGAATCAAAATGCAATAACATTTAAAAACACTAATTTATTTTAATAGCTTGGCCAAAAAAAAAGAAAATTAAGGTTTCCAGATATTAAATATATCATAAATTGATGGTAATTAAATATATTTTAAAAGATCCTGAAACATGTAGAAATAAAAAGAACAGGGGCCTTAATAATATCTGAATACATATTTAAATTTGATACATAGTAATAAGGCATTTCAAATCAATGAGTAAAAATATTACATTTAAGACATTATGTTGGAATAATTAGTTAGCTATTTTGGTGAGGAGAGAAATCTGGATCATTACAATAATTATGACTAAGTGTTTAAATACATGATTTAAACAAAAAAGTGCCAGAGGTAAATAAAGGTGCCTAGATTTTTAAACCTTACTATAGAGAAGAAATTTCTAAGCATAATCCCAAAACAGAGAGAAGAAAATAATTCATGAGGACTTCACATGCTTTGTGAATTACTAAGGAAACATGGAGTAACAGTGGCAACATATTCAAGAGTCAATTTACAGATTAAATAAAAGTAGGCAAGAAACAAGTGAAAATACTTTGTTCATTCCATCAGAATTTAAATTTCATGAAGGCAAGAATGATTTCCAACCTGTTCATCAAGATATCCTACAACTTAGTTTAGTTCCTAAGATATATTTATTTGACTAAGTAGATAAATGACTGATGGATTGAATCAATTAATCAATCGATAATTAAACAAATACATATCCATCTGCTATCTTGTTTTTTTCTTATTAGGTTGGCATAACTAAAATATTTGTTAATATACAATGCTGACTTAGTTAAGCTCTCTGAATAAAATTTTCAAATATCCATTTAAACATAACATATAAAAGATTCATGTATTTTGACTCAATAATTTCAATTATAGAAATTACGTTATAGAATAAAAATTCTACCAACATTAATATGTATATTACAAGCTTGGGTAAATATATGTGTTTGTGTATTTAAAATTATACTTTTTAACGTATTAGTGTATGTGTAATCAACAATAACTAGATGGACTAAGATTCCAAAATCAGAAGAGGTATGTTGTTATAAACTGATGATAGTTGGTATTCATTTTGTTTTTTGGGAGCGTTTGACAGTTCTGGGCATCTGCTAAGTATTAAGACAAGGAGAGGGATTCTAGTATGGGGAAGAGTAACTAGCAAATCTTTTACAAGTTACTAAAGAATAGAGAACTAATGTTGGAAAGTCAAAAGACTTTAAATGCATGGCTTCTTTTCTCCACAAGATATTTACTGAACACTGGTGCTAAATGGAGACTTGGGAACTAAGAATGATAGCTTTTAAAGGCAGAATAAAATTATCCACATCTCACTGTACTTGGGAAAAACAAAGATCTTCCACAGGAAACAACCTATGTCCAACACTGCCACTCTGCTGCTCAAGGCATTTTCTAAATTTCAAAACTGTTTCAGAGTGGGAAGCTAAAGATATGAGCTGTAAACTTCTGAAGGTGAGGAATGAATCTCTACATTTTTCATAGCCAAGAAGACAAACATTCTCAAGGCTTTGAAAAAACAATTTTGGGAGAATAATTTCAGAGGAACAGAAGCAAACCAGAAAAGATTGAGGCTCTTTAAAATAAAACCAAATGCAGCTCAAACTTTGACCAAACTGAGCAATCAGACCTGCACCTTGTCGACATAACAAAACATAGAAATAATCTCAGATGAAACATATAATCATAGAAGGCCTTTACAATTCTTTTGTGTATAATGTCTAATACATCATCAAAAATTATTAGACATATAAAGAAGAAAGACTGTTTAAGTAATCAAGACAGGTACAAGGTTAAAAAAATCAACCCAAAGATGAATCAGATTAGTGATTGACAAACTATGGCCTGTAAGGCAAATAGCCTCTTTTTTGTAAATAAAGTATTTTTTTTTAACAAAACCACTTTCATGTGTTAATGTATGGTCTATGATGGCTGCTTTTGCACTAAAATGGCAGGTTAAGAATTGATAATAGAGGTCATGTGGCCCATAGTCTGAAATATTAATATTTACAATTTGGCCCTTTATAGAATAAGTTTTCCAACCTCAGAAGTAGATAATAGAGTTAACAGAGAAGATTATAAAATAAGTATTAATAATATTTTCAAGAAATCAGAGTATAGCTAAGGACTTACTACTGTGATTGTGTTTACTGACTTCTGATTTTTTGGTAGTTTCTTCTTTCCTTCCTCTCTTGCGGTATTCCTCTGTCATGTGATGAATTTTCATAGTGGTATGCTTTGATTCCTTTCTCTGTCTCTTTTGTGTATCCACTACAAGTTTTATGTTTGTGGTCATCATGAGACTTACACAAAATATCTTATAGTTATAAAAATCAATATTAAGCTGGTAACTTATATTAGACCACATGCAAATTCTATACAAACTTAGCCTCCCCCCATTTTATGATATTAATATAACAATACATATTTTACATATTGTGTATCTATTATAGGATTATTATAGCTATAGTAACTTTTAATACTTTTACCTTTTACTTTTTATACTAGAGTTAAAAGTGATTTATATATCACAGTATTATAGTATTTTGCATTTAACTAGATTCTTACCTTTAAGTTGAGTTGTATACTTTCATATGTTTTCATTTTGTTGGTTAGTGTTCTTTTATTTCCGTTTAAAGAACTTCTTTTAGCTCTTTTATGTAAGGCAGGTCTAGTGGTGATGACCACTCACAGCTCTGGTTTATCTGAGAGATTTTTATCTCTCCATTTATGAAATGTACAGCCTTGCTGGGTATAGTATTCTTTGTTGACAGATATTTTTGTTGTTGTTGTTTAATAGTTTGAATATACCATCCCATTCTCCTTACCTGCAAGGTTTCTGCTGAGAATTCTACTAATAGACCTATATGGAGGGGTAGGTAATGAGTGGCTTTTTGTTGATACTTTCAAAATTCTCTGTTTGCTTTTGACTTTTTATAATTTTACTATAATGTGTCTCAGTGAAGATCTTTTTATATTTAATAAGTTTGAGGTTATTCAGACTTCATGGGCAGGATGTTCATTTCTCTCTCCAGATTTGAAAGGTGTTCTTTCATTATTTCTTTAAGTAAATTTTCTTCCATTTGTGTTTCTCAGTTCTTTTTGAGACCAATAATGAACATATTGGTTGGCTTCTTGATAGCTATAGGCCCTGTTCGCTTTCTTTACTCATTTCTATTTTTTTTTTCTTTTTTGGCTTTTGTTCCTCTGATTGTTTAATTTCAAAGGATTTACTTTTAGGTCACTAATTTTTTCTTTTGCTTGATTGAATCTGCTGAAGATTTTTGTTGAATTCTTCAGTTTAGTCATTGTATTCTTCAGCTCCAGAATTTCTATATTTTATGGGTTTTATGTCTTTATCGAACTTATAATTTTGTTCATTTTTTAAATAATTTCAGTTGTCTGTATTTTCTTGTAGCAAATTGAGCCTTTTTTAAAGATTTTCAATTTTTTTCTCAACCGATTTGTACATCTTCTTTTCTTTAGGTTCAGTTATTAGTGCTGTCTTTTTTTTCCCTTAATAGTGTCATTTTCCCCTGAATATTTGTGATCCTTGTGGATTTATGTTGATATCTGCACACTTAAAGAAGTAGGTGCCTCTGACATCCTTTACAGACTTGGTACAGTAGTAAAGCCCTTTACCATTACTCAGCCCATCCAGAGACTCTGAGTGGGTCATCTGGCAGAGTGTATACACAGGCTTGCAGCGTGAATCTTCAAGTGGGCAACAGGTGCCTGAGTTAGTGGATGTGTGAGCCCCTGGTCCACAGAAATGCAAAAGGTCATGAAAAATGCAAAGGGTTATGAAAAATTATATACCAATTAACTGGATAATGTACAAGAAATTGATAAATTCCTAGAAATATAGAACCTACTAGGATTGAATCATGAAGAAATGAAAAATCTGATCAGAACAAAAGTAAGTAAGGAGCTTGAATCAGTATAAAAAACCTCCCAACAAAAAAATTTCCAGGACCTGATGTTTTCACTGGTGAAATATACCAAATATGTAAAGAAGAATTAATACCAGTCCCTTCTCAGACTTATATAAAAAACTTAACAGGACTTCTAAACTGATTTAACCGGCTAATATTATCATGATACCAAAGCCAAATAAGGACACTACCAGTAACAAAAATTGCCAAACAATATCCCTAACAAACCTAGATGCAAAATTCCTCAAGAAAATACTAACAAACCAAATTTAAAAGCACATTGAAAGTGTCATTCATTGTAATCAATTACAGTTTATCCCAGAGATGTAAGAATGGTTTAACAAACACAAATCAATAAATATGACATGCCACATTAAAATAATGAAAGAAAAAACTATGATTATCTCAAGAGATATAGAAAAAGTATTCAACAAAATTAAACATTATTTTATGATAAAAATTCAATAAATTAGGTTTAAAAAGAATGTGTTATATCTCAACATAATAAAGGTTATATATGAAAAGCTCACAGCTAACTCTCTACCTGATGGTGAAAAGCTAAAGCTTTTCCTCTAAGATCAGGAAAAAGATAAGAATCACTACTATTACCATTTATATATAATATAGTACTTGAAGTCCTAGTCAGAACAATTAGAGAAGAAAGAGAGAGAAAGTTATTGAAATTGGAAAAAAGGAAGTTAAATTGTCTCTGTTCACAGATACATTATCATATATACAAAAAACTCTAAATTTAGATTCCACTAAATAATTCTTATAACTAATAAGTAATTTTTTAAATTTGCAGGATACAAAATTGGCAATCAAAAATCAACAATGTTTCCATACCCTAACAATGAACTTTCTGAAAAACAAATGAAGAAAATCCCATTTACAATAGTTACAAAAAAAACCTTAGGAAGAAATTTAACATAGAAAGTGAAAGGTCTATATACTGAAAAAGACAAAACATTGATGAAAGCAATTGAAGAAGGTGAAAATAAATGAAAAGATATCATATGTTCAAGGATCTAAAGACTCCATACTATCTAAACTGATGTACAGATTCCAATCCATAAAAAAATTTCAGTGGCACTTTATATAGAAATGGAAAAATACAATCCTAAAATGTATGTGGAACCACAGACCTTGAATTGCCAAAGCAATCTTTAGCAAAAACATCAAAATTTGAGGCATTATAATACCTGATTATAAATATGCTACAAAGCAATAATGATCAAAGTAGCATGGTACTGGCATAAGAATAGACATATAGACTAATGGAACAGAAGATAGAGCCTAGAAATAAACCCACATATTTATGGTCAACTAATCTTTGGCAAAGCTATAAAGAACACACAAGAGGAAAAGGGCAATCTCTTCAATAAATGGTGTTGGAAAAAGTGGCTGTCAGCAAGCAGAAGAAAGAAATTGGACCTTTATCTCACACTGTATGTAAAAATCAACTCAAAATGAATTAAAACTTAAATACTGCATTTCAAACTATAAAATTACTAGAAGAAAGAGGAGGAAAAATCTTCTTGATGTTGGTCTAGACAACACTTTTTTTCTTTTTAAATATGACCTCGAAAGTACATACAACAAAAGCAAAATTAGAAAATGGGATTGAAGCAACCTAAAATGCTTCTGTATAGTTACAGAAACAATCAACAGAGTGAAGAAACAGCCTATGAAATGGGAGCAAATATTTGCAAATCATACCTCTCAATATGGATTAATATTCTAAATATATAAGAAAACTCCATAGCAAAAACAATGAAATAACTCAATTAAATTATGGACAAAAGTCCTGTGCCAATATTTCTTAGAAGATGACATACAAATAGCCAATAGGTACTTGAAAAAGTGCTCAATATCACTAATCATCAGAGAAATGCAACCACAATGAGATATTATCTTATACATTTTAGAATGCCAACTATCAAAAAAACAAAAGTGTTGGAGAGGATGTGGAAGAAAAGCAATCTTGCACACTGTTGGTGGAAATGTAAAGTAGTGTACACACTATGGAAAACATTATGGGGTTTCCACAAAAAAAGTAAAAATAGAATTACCATTTGAAATACCCAACAATTTCACTCTTGGGTATATATCCTAAGAAAATAGAATCACTGTGTAAATGAATATCAGATGACCTCCACATAAAGGCAGAACTTGAGAAAGATTTTGAGTTAAAATGAATTGGAGAATAGAATGGAGGATTTGGTAGACAACACTCCTCAGAAATTTCATAGAGTAGCATGAGGCATGGAATAAACTTTTAAAGAATAGTGGCGAAAATAATGATTTGGAATTAAAACTGTGGAAAAAAGAGAAAAAAATTGCATCTCCCTAAAATATGGCAAATGTGTTACAAGAAATAAGGATCCCTCACTTTGGAAGAATTCAAAACAAACAGAATATGCGGGACAGGTTTATATTTTTGTTATAGTAGGAGGCAGAAGACAGATTTATTAATACCTTTAGGAATATAGGAAATGCTTTCCACCATTAAAAAAGTGCATGCCAGAGTGCATGCTATTTTTGAAAGATGTGATACAAGAAAGAATATAAGGAACTAGGACTAGGATTAGAGGAGAAGAGAAGAGGTTATATAAAAAAGTGATTAAATAAATGAATTAAAAATATTAGATACAGGTTGAATATTCCTAATCCAAAATCCGAAATGCTCCAAAATTCAAAACTTTGAGTGCCAAACTGATGCCATAAGTTATCCTGAACACAATATTTTTCACATGTGTGAAAATGTTTAAGAAAATGATTTCTTATCAGAGCATATAATTTCAGAGTCAGGAATGACGGTGATGCCGAACAACCACAGATTTTCCATGTGAGTGGCTAAGATAGTAACACTTTTGCTTTCTGATGGTTTGATATACACAAACTTTATCTCATGAACAAAATTATCAAAAATACTGTATAAAATTATCTCCAGGCTATGTGTATATGAAAACATAAATGAATTTCATGTTTAGACTTGGATCCTATTTCCAAGATATTTCATTATGAATATGCAAATATTCCAAAATCCAAAAAATTTCAAAATCCCACACACTTCCAGTCCCAAGCATTTCAGATAAGGAATACTCAACCTGTATAACCCAGGATCACTGAGTTTATGAGGATATCTCAATCCATGTGAGTGGACCTTGATTATTCAGTTTACAGGCCCATTTTTCAATATACTTGAAAATAGTAGCACATGCTAATAGAGGCACATATGTGGGATGGGAGCAAGTGTTAACCTTTCTTCATAATATACCTCCAATCTTACACAAACCTTAAAAGACCTCACTCAATTACTTTGATCTGGAAGATATGTTGGAGATACCTCCTCCCAGCATGTACAGAGCATAAGAACTCTTCTAAAATATCTTTGCAAAAAATATTTCAGTCTCTTCTTTAATGCTCCAAGCAATGGAGAACCGACTACCTCATCCCATTACCCTCTTCAATTTCAAACAATCCTTATGGTTAGAAAGTTCTTTCTAATCTTGAGTCCACATCTGCCTCCACATAATTCCCATATATTAGTCTTAGTTCTGCCTGCTGGAGACAAACAAAACAAGCCTGCTTCCTGTTGCACATGACAGCACATCAAATATTTATTGACAGTTCACATGTCATCAGTGTTTTCTCCAGGCCAAACTCCCTTAGGTCCTTGCTGTCTCAGAATTGATGGAGTATAGCAACACAGATGATGTATCCTTCACTTTCAAAGCCACCAACACCTGTTTCACATACTAAATGTTAGTAAAATAAATAAAATCTTGGTAAGCATTCGCACCTGGGGTTCCTTGGCATATAAGAAGAGAGGTTTGCCTATGGAGAAGCAAATGATTCATCTCCAAAGTCATACCACCATGCCACCGATAGACACATGCTCCACCTTTGCTGTTCAAGCAGCAAATATACTTTATACTCCATGTGTATATTGGTTTTAAATAATTATAGTTTCATGATTGTTAACTACCCATTATAAAACACTGATTTTATGAACATTGTAGGTCAAGTGAACTGAACCTAGAATAGCAAATGTGTTTAATGATCATATTCTGTCACAAAGTTAAGTTACACTCCTAATTTCTACCTTAGAAAACTTGGGAATAAAGAAGTGAAGTATCTCAGGAATGGAAAACAGATGCCACACGTTCTTACTTATAAGTGGGAGCTAAACAAAGGGTTTATGATCACAAAGTGGTATAATGACTATTGAAAACTAAGAAGGGGGAGTTTGGGAAGGGGGTAAGGGATGAAAGTGTACCTGTTGGGTACAATGTACACGGTTATGGTGATGAGTACACTAAAAGCCCTGACTTCAGCATTCTACAATTCATTCCTGTAACAAAAAACACTTGTATCCTCTAAATATATTGAAGTAAAACAAGAGAATTGCTTTAGGAGACCCAAACAATACCAAGTTTCCCAATTAATTTCTGCTTGTTTCAGAAGCAGCCTCTGGACTCACCTGAAGCAAAAAAGTGAAACATTTTTTTCTCACTAATGAGATGAAGCATCCACATGGGTTGAACAGGGTGGCAATTATTGGCTGTTGCTCTTCCTGCTTGCACTGCCGCCATGGCTTGTCACCACGTAATGCAACTCTTGCCCAAGCAACTAACTCCAAGCACCTTTTCTGAATAGAGCGCTATGTTAAATACTAAGGTGGATTCAGCAGGTATGTGTGACACTGTCACTTTAGCATTCCCAACATAGTTGAGGGGGTAAAACTGAAATTTCCGTACGATTAACATAGAGTGATCAGTAATAACATGCATGAAGGAATGAATAATGACTTAATACTATATATACATGTGCATTTAATAATAGAGCTGTACGTGAGTTCTGGTTTTGCTGTACGTTAGCAGCATGGGCCTTGACCAATCACCAATCACTAAACCTCTGTAATCCCCAGGAGGGGGATCAAAGTGAATTTTGTATTCCAGTATTAAATGGCCACATTTTTAACTTTTTTTATTTAACTTTAAAGTGTCATGGAATATCACTGATTTTTTTCCCTTCTTCTTGAAAAAGATTTTTCTCTGAGTTTCTGTAACACCATACTCTTGTTCTTCTACTCCATTGGCTGCCCCTTCACAGTATATTTTTGCTATTTTTCCTATATCTTCTATATTTCTCAAAGTTGGATTGCTCTAAGACATGGTGTTAGAACATCTTCCTTTCCCCAGTTATATTTATTCTGTAGATAATTTTATCCAGTATCACAGATTTAAATATTATCTATATGTTAGTGATTCCAAAAATTATAACTACAGATCTCATCTTCTAAGTTCCAAACCTTTTTACTAATTATCTTCTTTATATATTTTACTTGAATGTCTAATAAGCATCTCAAGCTAAGCATGTCCAACTCAGAAAAATTGATTTCCCGTCTTTAAAATCTGTTTCCTCCTCAGTCTTTTACTTTAAGTAAATACGATGCTATCCACAGAGTTCCTAAAGCCAAAGATACAAGCATAATCCTTGAATGAGTTTCCCTCCTCCCTACATCCAATCTATCAGAAAGTCCTATTTGACTAGGCTTCCAAAACACATTCCACATCAGTAACTTCCTTCTATCTCCGCTATTATCATCCCAATCCAAGTCCTGATTCATCTTCTCTCCCCTGGACTAGATCTTCTAACCAGTCCCTTTTCTTCTATTTTTGTCCCATACTGTCCATGTCTCACATTTTAGACAAACTGATCTTTAAAATCAATGGATTAGAACCAGGCTATCTCCTGATTCTAAAGATTTTGCATTTTATCCTAAAAACCCCAAACCAAATTCTTCACATGACCTATAAGGCCCTACATCATCTGACCCGTGGCTGCCTCCCCGACACCACCTCCTGCAGTCTCCCTTCACTTGCTGTGCTCCAGCCACACTGACCTCCTTGAACATGGTGAGGCTCATTTGGCCTTGGCACCTTTATAGTAGCTGTTCGCTATGCCTGTCACTGTGCCCTACATCTCTTTATGGCTGGTTCCTTCTCATCACCTAGGTTACTGCTTCTGAGAAAGCTTCTTTGAGTGTACAATATATGTGGCCATGAGAATGCTCTTCTCAGACTTCCAACTGTAAAAAGTACAACAGACCTAGTTATTGCATGTTGGCATCCATTGCTGTGATTGCACCTACCTCTCCCAGCCAAGTGTGGCAGAGATACTAAGGAAAGCTCATGCTTAGGAGACACAGGACTTCCTTGACAGCATCTGTGGTTTGAAGACTCATGGACAACTTTGCAAAACTTTAGGCTGCACAGCAGTCTATGACCCATTCATCCAGACTTCCCTGCTTTCTTCTTCACTCAGGGTCACACTTGTATCAAGGTCTGCCAGCTCTCCCAGCCTCCCCCAAATCTCTATTTTCTCCCATACAGGGATTTCCCCTAGTAAAACCTATGCACTCTTAAACTCTTCTTTGTGCCTGCTTCTTGGAGGACCCAGACTAAAATAATATATATTTGATCCTGTGATATTAATAATTTTGAAAATGTGCAGGTCTGATCATAGTTTTTTCATTTGTGAATGGCACACAATAATTGTACATGATTATAGGGTACAATGTGATGCTTCAGTACATGTATACATTGGAATGATCAAATCAGGGTAATTAGCATATTTATTACCTTAAACATTTATGATTTCTTTGTGATGAGAACATTCAAAAATCTCTCTTGTAGCTATTTTGAAATATACAGTACATTATTATTAATTATAGTCATCATACTATGCAATAGAACAACAAAACTTATTCCTTGTAGCTAACTGTAGCTTTGTACACATTGACTAATCTCTCCCTCTGTCCCAGTCTCCCCTTTCCATCATCTGGTAACCACTATTCTACTCTCTGCTCCTATGAGAAGAGCTTTTAAGATTCCACATATGAGTGAGATCATGCAATATTTTTCTTTTCGTGCCTGGCTTATTTTTCTTAACATAATGTCCTACAGATTTATCCATGTTGCTGTAAATGACAGAATTTCCCTTTTATGGCTGAATTATATTCCACTACTACTACATTTTCTTTATTCATTCATCCATGGTCAGACATTTAGGTTGATTTCATATCTTGACTATTGTGAATAGTACTGTAATAAACATTAGGGTGCAGATATCCCTTTAACAAACCGATTTCATTTCCTTTGTAGTAGGATTGCTGAATCATATGGTAGTTCTACACAATCCCAATCAAAAAACCAATGACATTCTTCAGAGAAATAGAAAAAAAAAATCCTAAAATACATATGGATCCACAAAAGACCCTAAATAACCAAAACAATCTTGAGCAAAAAGAACAAAGCTGGAGACATCACACTACCTAACTTCAAAATATACTACAAAGCTGTAGTAACTAAAACAGCATTGCAGGCTTAAAAAAGACACATAGATTAGTGGAACAGAATAGAAAGCCCTAATGTAAATCCAAGCACCTGTAGCCAACTAGTTTTCACAAAGGTGCAAAGTCACAAAATGGGGAAAGGACAGCCTATTCAATAAATGATGCTGGAAAAACTGGATATCCACATGCAGAAGAATGAAATTAGACCCTTCTATCTCACCATGTACAAAAATTAAGTCAAAATGAATTAAAGACTTAAATGTCAGACCTAAAACTACACAACTTCAAGAAGAAAACATAGGGGGAAAGTTTCATGACACTGATTTAAGCAAGAATATTTTGAATAAAACCCAAAAGCACAGGCAAATGGGATTGCATCAAACTAAAAAGCTGCTGCACAGCAAGCAATCAAAAAGCAAAGAGACAACCCACAGACTGAGAAAATATATTTGCAAACTATACATATAACAAGGGGTTAATGTCCAAAATATATAAGGAACTCATACAACTTAACAAGAACAAAAAGTAACCTGATTAAAAAATGGGCAAAATTTCAATAATCTATTGTATATTTCAAAATAGTTAAAAAGAATAACTCAAATGTTTCCAGCATAAAGACAATACAGATATTTAATGTGATGGATATCCCAATCACACTGATCATACTCCTGTGGCCAATGGATATATGAAAAAATGCTCAACATCACTAATCATCAGGGAGATGCAAATCAAAACTACAATAAGATATCATTTCACTGCAGTCTGAATGGCTATTATCAAAAAATCAAAAGATAACAAGTATTGACAAAGATGTAGAGAAAAGGGAAACCTGACATACTGCTGGTAAGAACATAAATTAGTATCAATACAAGCATTATAGAAAACAGTTTGGAAGTTTCTCAAAAAATTAAAAATAGGACTGATCATAATTTTAAAATTGGTATATTGCATCATTCAGCTCCCCTAGCTAATTTGTCCTCATTTTCTGCATTCAGAGCTGGGGTTCAGAAAAAATAAATGATTTATGTTATTGATCACAATAATCAAGTATGAAATCAGGATATGTCTTCTAACTCCAAACTCCTTCACTGTAATGGTCATATTCCCTCCTCTGTACCAAGCAGGGCTTCAGAGATGCCTAAAAAGACTGAAAACTCCACCAGATCTTCATCTAATTTATGCTCTAAGGTTTTGTACTTTGCTTGTGACTGACCCTAGGGTTATGCATTTAGTTAGGAAGGACAGAATGCTTAGCATTTTTATTATACATGACATTCATCTCCGGCAGTAACACATACACTCTTTACATTATGCAAATACATTTCCTCATGGTCTCTCATTTTAGTGAATCAAGTCTATCAAAGGTCAATGTCTTTGTCAGCAATAGGGTGCGTGCTGCACTGTGACGTGACAAAAGCTACAGCCTGTTAGCAGTCATTGTCAGCAGAAGGCTGTGATCCTACCTCTCTAGCCCTGGCAGGGCCATTTCACTCTCCTTTCAGACTGGCCTAGAAGAAAGAATTTTCTCTTTCTTTAATGTTTGAAAGCTGAATACACTTGCTACTACACATGCCTAGCAGAATTGCTGCCGGGTGTTTGCAAGAATCACCTTATCAAAACTTAACTGCAAAGACTTTTCACTTCTTCACTCAGCTATCATTCTTGCACCAAAACTTGCTTCCTTATTCTCAGGGGGACTTAATGAACCCCAGAGAGACTGGAAAGTGCAGCCACCGGCTCTCAGACCCTGAAATATTCAAAATAACAAAAGTTCTCAATAGTACCCTGCAGTGTTTATAAGTCTTTTTCTATGAGTTTTGGATGGGCATGCTATCGTTTCCTTTGGAAAAACCTAGATCTGCCAACATAACACCTCTACAAACTTTGCACCATTTTATAGTTAGGTGTAATTTCTTTTGATATACAGTGTACAGGCATAGCAGGAAACCATTTGTTGAAAAAAAAATAAGGAAAGAGGCTGGGCGCTATGGATTATACCTGTCATCCTACCACTTTGGGAGGCTGAGTTGGGAAGATTGCTTGAGGTCAGGAGTTCAAGACCAGCCTGAACAAGAGTAGGACCTGTTTCTACTATAAATAGAAAAATTAGCTGGAATTAGCTGGGTGTGGTGGTTCATACCTGTAGTCGCAGCTACTCAGGAGGCTGAGGCAGGAGGATCACTTGAGCCCAGGAATTCAAGGTTGCAGTGAGCTATGGTGATGCCATTGCACTCTAGCCCCTTCAACAAGCAAGAATCGGTCTCAAAAAAAAAAGAAAAAAGAAAAAGAAAAAAAGCTTGCTGTCAAAATTATAGAAAAGTGCCATATATTTAAAGGATGAATACATGGTGGTGTGGTTCTAAAATAATGATACTGATTATCAAGTGTAGTTTACACATATCTCCTTACAGATTTATTCTTTTCTTAATGTGCATCAATTAATAATTATGTCCACTAAGTTTGGAGGACACACTGTGATTTTTATATGAGATCTGGTAAAAAAAAAAAAAATTCCACTATTCTAAAATTATAACATTCAGTTTTCTGATTGCAACTTTATATAAGATAAAATTTATTCACATAGCATTCTCTTTTGCAGGAAAATAACACTGAAATGCAAAGAGGAGAATTAAATTTCCTAAAGTCATATATTAGTGACTGACAAGGGATTAAAATCCAGATTTCTTGGTACTTAGTTTATTTCTTTCTCTGTTCTCATCTTGCAAATGCCTGGTTATCATGACATAGTCTAATTGTCTTTTAACAACATAGTCCATATTCACAGATACCATGGCAAGATGGCTAGACCTTGAAAATGCTGTGTTTTTGTCTTCCTAGAGATTTCCCGTGGTAGCTAGATACCTCTTATTAGGAAGTTTAGGAAAATTTCTACCCTCTTTTAAGGGAGGTAGAAATTGAGTTAAGCTTTGAAGAGTGGATAAAATTCAGGTAAACCAAGAGAATGAAGGGTTTAAAGAATGGTACCAGAGGAGAAAGGAGTGGAAGCTTTTGAGGAGTAGTAAGCATACCACTATGTACTAAAGATAGCTTGGTAACAAAAAGCTGGAGAATTCAGAAGGACCAAATGTGGGGCTCTTGGAAGTTTACAGCAGAGGAGATGTTAATTAAATGTGAAGGATTCAATGAGACCTGCCTAGACAAATGGCCAAGACACAGGAACCATGGCAATCAGAGAGATTATGGCATTCTATAAGACTCTGAATTTCTGTCCAGCTTTCTATCTGACCCATAGTAGCGTTTTTTTTTTTTTTTTTGCCTTGCCCTGAAGGGTTTTATTAAAATTTCATATCCATACTAAAAATCAGGGTGAGTGATGGTGCCTCTCCATCTCAGGAGGTTCTCCCAACATGAGTGTTTAATGTTGGAGTGAATTATCCTTCTTGAAGCAGAAGCTCCAAGCCATGAATTGTTTCCTTGCGTCCTCATTTCTTGGTTTCCCTCACAGCTCTCTTAACATGACAACCGCCATCTTTTCAGCTGCATCTCCTGCCACAGCCCCAGCTTTGGGCCTCCCTAAGGCCCTCAGTGGCTTCGCACCTCCATGCTTGTGCACACTTTGCCTCCACCTGGAATGACCTGCCCTCCTTGCTCTCCACCACCCCTTTCTTTTCATTGGTATTTTGGTTGGATTCCTGGTGATGATGATTAGAATAATTGGATGGGAGGCCAAGAAATGTTTTCTCTGTTGCATGACAACAATTCAATAAAGCCAGGTGCCCACCTCTCCCCCTCTTGTGCAAATGACACACCATCACCTAGTGCAAGAATTTTGCACTCTTGCCATACTCAGAGGTGAATGCATCGCCTGTGGCTTCTAAACAAAGCTGATAGTCCCACATGGCAAGGTGGTTTTCTGAGAGGGAAGATGCACTGACTGAGCATAACTCATGGTGCAGACTTAGGAACCACAGACCTTGCCTCCAGAGATGTCCTGGAATATCATCCCAGGTGAAGATAGAAGTAATATAACCTGGACTGATGCAAGAGGGAAGCTGAAAGCCATAGAAATGAGTAGGACAAAATTCTTAAGGAAAAGAAATGATGGCGTGTTCAGAGAGAGGAAACTTGAGGGGTCTAACACCAAGGTAAGTACAAGGAGAAGTAAAAAAAAATGCTAACCTCATCTTTCTTCTCTGCATGATTTGACTTCTTTCTTTTGCATAAAAGGCATCAGTGAGTGCTCAGGCATCATTATTAATTTAAAGCAGATGTGGACCCAACTGAAGCATGTGGTTCAGAAGTAGATGCAGCTTCAAAGAGATTCGAAAGCCCCCAAATAATGTTAGACTGCCTTTTGCCAGCATAAAACATGTGGACAACCATCAATACTCAGGGAAGAAACCTAAGTCTTCATATACAGGGGAAAGTAGGCCAGTAACTTAGGGATTTAAATTGATGTATGAGCCCCACAGGGCAGGAAGAAATCCAATGTACTCCAGAACCAAATTACAAGGTAGAAAAGTTCAATTTACATAAATACATGGATTAACTGATCTGAGAATTGGGTTCAATTGTCACCTTTGAGAAAATCAAATCTGTCATATTAATAACAAGAGTATTAAGATGATCCTGCTATTCAAATGCTAATCACAATAAGGGTTTTTCTACATGTTATCAAGCAAAATAAAACATTTTTCAAATATAAGGATTCTGCAAACTTCATAATACCTCTAGAGCCTTATTAAAAGTGTTCACACATTTAAATAAAATTAAATTCCAGCCTAATCACCTCAGGCAGATATCTCTCCATGTGAGGTGGCTTTCCCCCAGAGTCACATCTGAATAACCATACATGGGCGATCTTGCAGTCATTTATGTCCCATGGCATTATAGATACTGAATTCAGATTATTCACCTTGCACAAATATGGTGGTTTAATAAGCTAGAGACCAAACTCACACTCTCAGCACCTAATCACTTTGTCCATGTAACTGTGCCAAAGAGTGCTAATATTAAAAAAAAACAAACAAAACTCTCCTAGAATAGAGACTTATAACTGCAGGCAAAGTTGTCATGCCCTTTTACCTAAGCAGAATTATCAGTTTATATTCAGAATACTACAACCCAGATCTTTCAGGTAGTTTAGAAATAAATGACAACCTCATTAGGCTTATATTTCTGTGCCCTCAGCTCTCACAGCAAAAAAGCCAGAGACTCGGTCCCAGATTCTGAGCTCCTTAAAGATTTGTTTCCACCTTCTAGCTTGGGGATGATCATCTTGAGGTGTTCAGCAAAGTCCTATGGATTTATTCTCATCGCTATACAAAGTGTATCAGTCCAGTAGTGAACATCAGCTGTGAAACAACCAAACTGCCAGTCTCTGAGGTTTGACACGTTGGAGGCATATTCCCGTTGTAATCACTGTCCAGGGGGCTCTTCACTGGGTGGAGTTCTGGTTCTTTCCATCTTGTATTGCCCCCACGTTCGAGGGCCTTCCCTCCGTCCTCCACTGGATTGTCTGCATGCACTCTGCCAACTAGGAAAGAGAAGAAGTAAGGACAATAGCACGTAACAAGTCAAAACAGAATGGATGAGCCAGTCTCTGCTACATAAAGTGACTGATTTGCGTATACTTTATAAAGGGGGATTTTATAGGAATGTAAGAATAATGGTAGAATATGTGACAAGATCGCCAAAGGAAGTTATTGTTTCAATAAAGGAAAACTATTCCCCATCCATGAATTCCCCCAGTCATCTACTTACTTACGAATTGAGCACCTGCTCCTCATCACGTGCAGGAGCTGGAGATCAACCTCTGCCACCCCGTCTCCCATGCCTAAGCACACCCGGGGCACTGGAGGAGGGGGTGTGTGTGAGGGGGCTCAATGAATGCAGGATGGCAGGATGGCAGGAGTGTCAACAGAGATGTACACAAAGCTCCTGTCTCTTTTGGTTTCTTTTTTGCTTCTGCTTCGGTCATAGAAATTCTTTATAGTAACACATTAACACTTAAACTCTCAACTCTTGACTGCCTAAAAATGGAGAAGGTACATGGAGAGTCTTTACAAGAAGATATAAAAGATAAAAACATTTAAATTGAATAAAAAATTAAATATTACAAATTATCTGGTCCATAGATTAATTCTCTCTAACCTAATCATCCTTTCCATGAGTATTTATCGCAAGGAAATCATTCATCAGAGGCAAATGTTATAAAAATCATGTTCATCATAGCATTAGCTATAACAGTAAAAAAAAAATAGCCAAAATGCCCAATACTAAACTTACATTTACTTGATGAGATATTATAAACTCATTAGAAAGATATTATTAACTTGCTACATTGAAATAGTTCTGTCACCATTTTAAAACAAGTAGACAATAAAATATTTCTTTCACATAAACTACATGTATAATGCATACAACCAATGAAAGCCATTGCTTTATTGAGATGGTAAAATGACAGATAATTTCTTTATTCAAACTTCTTTTAATTACCACATCAACTTCTCAGTAATTAAAACACTTATACCATCTGTATGTGGGAGGCAAAGCATACAATTTATTATTCATTCTTTAAAATATGTCGTTTCACAAATTCACTAGCATTTATCAGCGAGAATTTTCTATTTCTGTTGCATCTTTCTCCCTCCCACTGTATTGTTTTCCTCTTAACAGGATCCTCCTCAAAAATCCTATTTTCCTCTTGCTTCCCTCTTAAACCTTCCTTTCAGAGTGATCACACTCTCCTTGGCCCTTAGAGAGCCGATTCCTGGGCAGTGGGAAAAGCCCACAGCTGGGATGGGCGGGTGTCCAGGCATGATTTGCAATGTCTCCCCTGAACTGCAGAAGATCCGTAAGCTCTAGATCACAAGGACCTGTTTCCTACCCTGAGTCATACTTGAGGTAGGAAGTAAAATTTGGAGGAACCAGGATAGACATCCTCTAGAACTGATCTGAGATTTGACTGAGATGAGATATAGAAAGCCTCAGTTTAGGAGTGCTATTCCTAGAGTCCATTGCTTGGAGCCAAATTCTGACGCTTACCCTGTGGCACTGGGTAATTTATTTAAAATCTCTGTGCCTCCATCACTTTGTCATATAGATGAGAAGAAGAGGAAAAAGACGAGGAGGAGGAGGAGGAGAAGCTGCTGCCTCAAAGAGTTGGTATGAGAATTAAATGAGATAATGAATCCACTTTCATACATTACTTGTCATACTGTGTGTACCCAAATGTGTTAGCTATTTTCTCAATGATGACTATGATATTGAAAATATTATGGTATTATTTAAACATAGGTGAAACATTTAGAACTGATCAGGTGTAAACTTCCCCTACTCTCTACCTTCTTTTCTACAAATGTCGTCTGTATCTCAGAGGATGGGGTATCCTACTTCTTATCCATTGCACTTGTGTTATTGTTCCTATCCATTCTGATCTGGAATAATATTCCATAGTTCTCCTTATTTCTTCTTTATTTACTACCAATATACTTTAGTGATCTTTCCACCAGAGGTTGAAAACACGTTTAAATCTCTAATTTTCCTTGAAAAGGGAAATCTTTCCCAGACAATTTCCAAACCTCAAGCTACTAGTCTTTCTTCTTTCATTTTCAACTGAATTTCTAATTCTTGTATCCATCTGTTCTGTTTTCCTCATTTCTCAATAGACCCCAAATAGTTTCTGACCAGGCCATTCCTTTCAATGTTTTCACAAAGCTGTCAATGAGCTTTATATCAACAGGGAATCTTTTTCATGATTTATATCACTGGACTTATCTATTAAAACTGATATAATTTTAAAATGACTTATTTTACATTGTTCATATTTATTTTCTTTTGTTCCCTCATTTTAAAAATCTATGCTTCCTTGGTTTCTGTAATTCTACTCTCATTTTTCTGTCTGCACTTAACACTCTGCTACCTTTTCCTTGTCAGATTCCTACCCCATCAATCATCAAAATTTCAAGTTCCCCAAGATTCTGTCATATAAGTATTGCTTTTTTCTCTCTCAAAAAAATGCTCATTAGTGAACCTCATAATACTCTTGGTTTTATGTATAGTGTTTCTATTGATAACTTCCAAATCTGTGTCTATATGCCTGAACCTAACCTCTGAGCATCAGACTAACATAGCACAGAACCTGGCACTTATTGACATCATATGTATTTGCAGAAAAATAAATAAGCAGTGTCTGCTAGTCACAACATTTCAATGTCCCAAACCTGCCTCAAAGGCCAAACCTAATCTAAGGAGAAATTTCAGAGGAGGAGTAGAAGCTTCTCCTCTATATTCCTACCCTCACTTTGTGAATGGCAAAATACAGCCATTTACCCAAACCAGGAATCTATGTGTCATGTGTCATCTAGACTCCATTCATCCTCTTTCTGTATCATCCTTCTTCAATCCATTAGCAAATTTTGTTTATTCTACCTCCTGATATTTCCTAAATCCATCCCCCTATGATGTTGTCTCTGCTGCCCTCGTTTAGGTTTCATCCTTTCTTGCCTGAAATGTTGCAGGAAAGAGCCATCTCATCGATCTTGCCTGTGGCTTTGCCCTGTCTTAAATCCACTGTCCACATTGTCACCAAGAAAATGTATCTAAAACACAAATAATGACCTTGCCATTTATGTCCTCTTTAAAACTCTTAAAATGCTGTTGACTTCTTGCAGGATAATGTGTCAGATTTTCAACATGCCGTAACCCTGTCTAGCGCTCTTGGTCTTTGACTCTCCTTGCTATGAACTTTACTATTTTGAAAATTTTTATTTTCTATAGTGCAACATACTAGATAATAAAAGTTCCTAGTTTGACAATATCCCAGGCACTCACAAAAGCAAACACAAGCCATCTGGACTCAAAACCTTCCTTCAACTATAGCCTCAATGAATATAAAAGATAATTTTTAGATTATGACATCATGGTCAAAGTCACAAAACACAAACAAGGAAACAAGGCATCATGAACAAGAACAGGCAGAACATCAGATCATAGAATAAGATGTACAAAATCCTTAATTGTATGAATTATGAGACATGAGTATTTTTAATATACTCCAGAGGGAAATGTTAAATATAAGAAAATATAAAATGCTAGGCATATTTGAAAAAGAATACAATATATCTTCTAAAAATAAAAACATAGTATTAGAAATTTTTAAAAATATATCATGAAAATGTTAGAGATAAATAAGATGTGGTTGAAGAAGTAACTTATGAAATTATCCAAAGTATTATACAAAGAGATGGCAAGTAATAGAAAGAGGGCAGAAGACATGATCATAGAGTGAGACTATCTCATACACGTTTAATTTGATTCCAGAATGAGCATAGAAAAAGAATAAAAAGAAGCTGTATTTTAAGAGATAATGGCCAAGAATTTTCTAGAACTGTTAATAGTTAAAACTCAACAGCTTTAGCAAAAATCACATAAATATTTTGTAAAGGGCTAAGCATTAGAAAAGGAGATAACTCTAGAAATAGGCATAATAAAAAGACATTACTTACAAAGGAAAAATTATCAGAATGATAGCTGATATCTGAACTCCAACAATGAAAACCAGAGTACAGCATAAGATAATACTCAGTGTCTGATGGACAGTAACCGTCAATGTGGAGTTGTATACACAGTGAATACATCTTTCAAGAATGAAGCATGATAAACACATTTCCAACAAACAAAAAAGTGTGAATTTGCTATCAATAGACCCTCTCACATATTACTACTGTGTGAGTCAATTGGTATGAACAATTTAGAAAATATTTGGCATTAGCCAGTTCAGTGTAGTTGGACATGCACACACGCTTGAGCCCAAAGGCTACTTGTACCACTGTTCCCTAGGAAAAATCCTTATATATGTTCACCAAGAAATGTGTTCTAGAATATTAACAGTAGCACTATATGTGATAGCCCCATAGTGGAAACAACATAAATAGGCAGCCTATTAACATGGATAAATATATTATGATATATTAATACAATGCAACAACATTGGTAAATCACAAACTAAAACAAACAAAAAAAGGTAACAGAAATACACAGTGTGATTCCACTCTTATAAATATTCAAATGCATGGAAATTTGAATGATGCATTATTAAAAGATAGGAACATGTGTGTAATAAAAAAAGGATAAAGAAAATAAAGAGAATCATAAACACAAAGAATAGGACATAGTTCCCTGAGTCAGGTGGGAAGGAATTGGAACAGGGAGAAACACACTATGGGGTTCAGAAGTAATGGCTCCTTTTTAAACGTAGCAGAGTATATAGAGTCCATATTTTGTTGTTGTCCTTTATATATTACCTACATTTTTATAAATTCACGTGTCTATCCAATATGTAATTTGAAAAGTTAAAGAAATTCACTCCTAACTCTCAATTTTCTTCCTAATTGCTTGTACATGAGCTTCTCCTACCTGGGATACTGTTCTCTCCTGTTTTAGCCTGGTTAACACCTGTACTAACCTTTACTCTCAAAACTCTTTCATCGAACCTAGGGTGGGTCTAAGAACTGGCCCCTCTATCTGTCTCTCAAACACATGAATACACATCTTTCTTTGTTCTCTTTCAGTAAAAACCAGTCTTTACCATGTTTTAGTTAATATGCTGAAGACATCTTGCTTCCATCTCTCCCAGTGGACTCTCTCTTATAACACGGGCATTTTCTCTTATTTTGTGTGCCCAGTGCTTGGCTCATAGTAGATGCTCAATGAAAATTAAAATGACCGTCACCTGAAAATAGAGACATATCTCTGAATCCATCACAATCTCTCTAGGAGCAAGTAGAAACTGAGCAAGGTCTGACAAAGGAGAGAGAAGAGCAGAACAAGGAATTTAAAAACTGAAGTGACTATGAATTCTATAATGATTATAAAAGACTCTCGCGTTTGCTTCTACAAACATGGCTAGAAGTTCTCGTTGCCCTGTTAATATGTATGCGCATCTCTGCTTCCAAGTCTTCGCTTCGATCCTCCTTTCTCCTGGTACATGGAATGCCCTCTTTACACCCAATGCATGTAATATAGCAGAGCTTAATCCTAGCAAGACAACTTTCCTCACTCACCTTCAGTGCTTATGAATCATTCAATTAAATTAATCAATCATTGATTGAGCTGGTGAGTAGCTAGTCACTTTACATTTTCATGATTTCCATTTCCCTCTGAAAGATAAATAACCCTCTGAGATGGATAAGTCATTTAGGGCGTGACTTTGATAAGAATTTGATTTCTGTTTTTTTTTTTTTTCCCCTCCAGAGGAAAATGTTTGTTATGTAATATAGAACAAAACACATAAAAAATAACTTTGGCTGTAATGAATGATGAACAAAGGACCAAGATTCCTAGAGCCTTGTTCTTATGAAAACTAAGATAACACCCTTGTTTGTACCTTCAGAGGAGTCAGAGCCAGCAATAGACATTTCCATAGTTCTGCTTTCCAGGGAGTATATTCCCTCAGGGCCAAACAAGAAGTCTTTATTGAGCAATATGCAATCCACTCTAAGAACTAGGAATATAGAGTGAACATAATGTTTTGTCTTTGCTTTCTATGATGCAACAATTATTTGGGAAGAAAATGCTACTACATTCATTGTGATGATAAATAACATAAATAGCTTATTCCATTCAATGGCAAATGTTACTGAGCATCTATGACCTAAAAAACATCTGCTGCACTAGACAAAATTAAGACCGAATTACAGGATACAACCTATTGTTTTCGGTATTTTGGATAGTTATCAAGGCTTACCTATTTTCACTGTCTCTCACAGAACCTAGAACGGTGCTTTGAGCAGATTCCATGCTCAGTTAAGGTGTATTTCAGAGGCTAATGGCAGCTGTGTATATACTGGAGAAGCGGATGGACAGTTTTTGATATATAAATGCATCAATGGACTTGCATAGGGCAAAGCATATTTTATGTACATTCTAAGTGTGTTTATTTTAAGCAAATTCTGACAATTGCCTTCCTGGTATTGCCATTCACTACCTCCTGAATTCAGACTTATTTCAACAGCCTGAGCTCAAATGTAGCAGGACATGTTATTTGACTGAGTTAGCATGACATAGGCTATTGGTTAGAATTACCTTATGAGCCCTTATCCACTGCCCACTCTCAATCTTGTCAGAATCACCATCTAAAGAATTGCATCAGAATTCAGGGGACCAAATGTGGAAAAATGGAAGGGAAGACTACTTTCCTCTGGCTTCCACAGAATGCAGAATGCATGAGGCTTAGAGGACAGTCACCTTGAGGGCCCTGAGCTCCTATTCATCTTCACTACATGTAACCCAAGCCCCATTTCCTTTCCTCGGGTCTGGAGTGGCTTACACATCCCCTTGTCATTAGCCATTTCAGTTCCCAGTACACCGGCCATTGCTTTTTCATAACTCTCTTTACCCTTCAGTGACTTCTACAACTCCCATGGGATGAAAGCTGGTTTATTACATCTTGAAAGGTCTTGCTTCTCAGAGATTCAACATTCTTCATATAAAGCCTCAATCTTTCAGCTTCCTGCTCTTTTCCTTGAGGGATGGAAAAAGAAACAAAGGGCCAGGCATTTTTGGACATCTATCACAAGGGCCAGGCAAGGGCTGGCAGCTTATAGACATTATCTAATATAATCCTCACAACACTGAACTAGCTGTTACTATTCTTCATTTGCAGATAAGGAATCTGAGTTTCAGAGAGATTAAGTGAATTGTCCGAACTATTCTTTACTAAACCAACTATTAAAACTTTCAACTAAATTGTATCAAACCTAGCCTAATTTTTTTTTTTTTTTTACACTAAACATACTAGAACCTTTTGTTCCTCATTGAAAGAAGGAATGGTGCCAGGTTCAGGTAAGGCACATTCAACTCTCTTAAAGAAAGCCTGTAGAATTCAATTCTGAAAGCTTTGCTAAGAAGTCAGTGAGAATTTCATAGGAAAAAGGGGTTTGTAGGTCTGAATCTACTATAAGTTATCATCCTTTTATAGCATAAAAAATTGGAAAATATTTGTACATTTTGCAGATTTTAATATTTTTTATTCTCTCTGTGTTTCTGGGAATTAAGAAAAAGAAAATGGTCTCTGCCGTGTTCGTTTCTTTAGTAATCTCCAAGAGAAACATAAATATGACCTGTACTTCCTTAGCCAAAACTTAATGTAAAATCTGCCTGCCAGAGCTGAGTAGTCCTACACTAACTCTGGGACAAGAATGAACCTTGCCCTTGTAGTTCCATCTGGATCATTCTATGCAGCTGGGATTAATGGATTCAGCTAGTGAGTCACCCTGTCAGTATCTGTCTAGTTATTTAGCAGTAGAGTTAAAAACTTTCCTCTCCTCCTTAGCTGAAGAAAATACTCAAGAGAAAGATATAAACTTATAAAAAGTAGATGAATATTGGACTCTTTCAGATTAAAGTAGGGATGTTTTATGAAGTATGATTCCAAAATGGTCCCATTTGTGTGAGTTCAGATATGGCAGGGCATCTACAAACTGGGTTTGGTACTGACTCCAGTATTTGAATGAGATGTCCTTTCTATACATATTATGTGTCCAATGCATTATATTATACATGTGATTAATGAGTGTAAGCGTGTGCATGTGATTGTGTATTTAATAACTCTATTTCCTTTTTGGGAACGTGATGGATGATAACTAATAAAACTATTGCTTATGGACTATAAGAAATTAGATCCCCTAAAATATAGAAATCCTGGGCTCATGCTCTGCTTCATTTTATTTTTTTTCTCTGTAATTGACTCTCTGAATAATTAGACTCAAAATGAAAGGAGAAAAGGACCAGAACATCTCTAAGTGCCTGTAATTCACAGGAATAGTTGTTATACGTTGTTTGTAATAGTATCATTTCAGGTGATGGACCAGAGAGAAATGAATAATAGTTAAGATCAGAAGAGCCACAGACAAAATTCCAAGATAGTTTAACAGTGAATCCAGGTTATAGCCTAGAAATAAGGGTATCTGAGAGGAAACAATCACAAATAAACTGGAGACTAAGACGTCTGCCCCAAATAAAAAAAGTCTCCTTTCAAAGCATCAGGTACCTGGAAACAATATCCTAGTGTATGCCCATGAGAATGCATAGTATATAAAGATGGAAGAGTAGCCTATTGTTCCATAGCACTTTCAAGAACATTCTAGACTAAAAATCTTAGCAGTTTTACTGAAGGCCACATGTATTAGGCTAAGATGTTTGGAGGCAGGTTTTGAAAGTGTTGAGTGGTTAAAAAATAATAACTTGCATCTCCCAGAAGAGGATCATAGAATATGAGCCTGGGATGCTGAGACCAGAAGAATGGTTGAATTCAAAAATCTTTAGAAGTGGACCTAGAAAGAATATTTCCAACAAAAGAAATATAACCCCTTACTAAGAACTGAACTACTTCCAAGAAAGCTAAGTTGATGCTGACATGGAAAGAAAAATACCTTGACAATTGTTTTCTGCAGCCTTGAAGGTAGAGAAAAATCTTCAGATGTGTAATACTCTAAGGGTCTTCTCTGGTGGTTAGAAACAATAGATCATCAAAAAAATGTTTTCTGTGTGAATGTTTTATCAGGAAAAGTGTAATTCCATTTCCAATAATTCCAGACAGTAGAAGTATTCTCTGTACCTATTAAACCAAAAACAATATGATCATTTTCCTTTCAACCAGAGTAAATGTTAGTAACAACAAACTACAGGGTAATAATTTTTCTAAAACTGCTCTTAAAAATACTGACTTCATATATATTAATAGTAACTTTCCCATTTACAACTTACAATCTTGCTACTTAAAACACCAGAGATTCAGATATCCAATTTATTAAAGTAAGAAGGCCAAGAAATCCTCTCCCTAAAAAAAGAAACACTAAAACAGGGAAAAATTGTCAGAAATTTCAGGGCTGTGGAACTTAAAGGTATACAACAAGTTGAGAATTTCAGAAGTCATGAAAAACTACTGAACTTTAAGTTAGAGCAGTGAAAATCTATGATGTTCTTATGATGTTCTTTTTGGAGACTGCTCCTATCCCTATCCCACTCTTGACTTGGCCAGTATGGTAGTTATTCCAAGGTGAGATAGTCCATGAACTCGATAGCTTTGCTGTTGGAGAGAGTTCTCTTGATTTGGAGAAGAGCGTCGATAAACCACACTCTTAGCCACATTGATAGTTGAAGTAGTGATCCTAGAAGCAAACAAGAAGGTAAAGGTTGTTATCTGGTAGTCTTAACTACTTGGGAGGCCGAGGCAGGAGGATTTCTTGAGCCCAGCAGTTCAAGACTGCTACCATTTGATCCAGCAATCCCATTACTGGGCATCTACCCAAAAGAACAAAAGACATTCTATAAAAAAGACATCTGTACTGGAATGTTTATAGTAGTACAATTCGCAATGGCAAAGATATGGAAATAACCCAAGTGTCCATCAATATGTGAGTGGATTAATAAAATGTGGTATATGTATATCATGGAGGTCTACTCAGCCACACAAAACAATGGTGATATAGCACCTCTTGTATTATCCCTGATAGAGCTGGAACGTATTCTACTAAGTGAAGTATTCCAAGAATGGATAAGCAAGCACTAGATGTACTCACCATCAAACTGGTATTAACTTATCAACATTTAAATGCATATATAGTAATAACATTCATCAGGTATCGGGCAGATGGGAGCGGGGAGGAGGGGATGGGTATATATACATCTAATGAGTGCGGTACACACCGTCTGGGGGATGGGCACACTTGAAGCTCTGAGTTGGGTGGGGCAAAAGCAATATACATAACCTAAACATTTGTACCTCTGTAATATGCTGAAATTAAAAAAAAAATTTAAAAAGAAACAACCAGAAAAAAAACAAAAAACACTGCAGTGAGCTATGATTGTGCTGCAGCACTCTAGCCTGGGCGACTGAGTGAGAACCTGTGAAAGAAAGAGAGAGAGAGAGAGAGAGAGAGAGAGAGAGAGAGAGAGAGAGAGGGAGGGAGAGGGGGAGGGAAGGAAGGAAAGACCTGGCACCTTAATAAGTGGCAGTCCTCATTAAAGAAAGCAATGGAATATTACTACTGTGAGAAACTAAGTAAAAATTAAATTAAGATTGGCTAGAAGAAAAAAAAAAAGATTGGCTAGAAGATAAGATTTGGAATGTTCCCAACAAAAATAAGTGATAAATGTTTGAAGTGATGGATATCGCAGTTGCCCAGATTGGATCATTACACATTGTGTGCTTGTATCAAAATATCATTTGTATCCCATAAATATGTACAACTATTATATATTCATAACATTTAAAAATATTGGCTTTTTTCACTTGGTAATATGTATTTAAGTTTCCACCATGTCATTTAATGGCTTGATAGCTCATTTCTTTTTATCACTGAATAGTATTCCATTGTCTGAATGTACCAACGTTTATTTATCTTTTCACTTATGGAAGGGCATCTTGGTTGTTTCAAAGTTTCAGCAACTATGACTAAAGCTACTGTAAATATCTATGTGAAAGTTTTTATGTGGACTAATTGCATTATTAATAAGAAGCATGATTGCTGGATCCTATAATAAGAGTATATTCAGTTTTATAAGAAACCAACAAACTGTCTTCCAGATTGGCTGTGTCATTTTGCCTTCGCAGAAGCAAAGAATGAGAGTTTACATACCTCCACATTCTCATTGGCATGTGGTGTTGTCACTGATCCAGATTTTGGTCATTTTAATAGGCGTGTAGTGTACCTCATTGTTTTAATCTGCAATTCTGTGATGACTTATGATATGGAGAGTCTTTTCATATACTTATTTGAAATCTGTGTATCTTTTTTCATGAGGTATCTGTTAAGGTTTGGTCCATTTTTTTAATCAGACTGTTTTCTTATAATTGAATTTTAAGAGTTCTTTGTATGTTTTGGATAACAATCGTTTATCAGATATGTCTTTTGCAAACATTTTCTCCCAGTCTATGTCTTGTCTTCTCATTCTCTTTATTTTGTCTTTTAAAGAACAGAAGTTTTTACTTTTAATGAAGTCTCACTTATTATTTCTTTTATTGATAGTGCCTTTGGTGTTTTATCTAAAAAGTCATCTAGATTTCTTCCTATGTTATCTCTTAAGAGTTTTATAGTTTTTTAAAACTATAAAACATGTGGGTACATAATCCATGTTGAGTTAAATTTTTATAAAGAATGTAAGGTCTGTGTCTAGATTTAGTTTTTTGTGTGTGGATGACCAGTTGTTCCAGCACAATTTGTTGAAATGACTGTTTTTCCTCCATTGTATTGCCTTCGCTCCTTTGTCAGAGATCAGTTGATTATATTTATGTGGCTGTATTTCTGGGCTCCCTATTCTGTTCCATAGATAGTTTGTCTAGTCTTTCACCAATCCCATACTCTCTTGATTATTGTAACTTTATATTAATAGTAAAACTTGAAGTTGTGTATTGTGACTCTTTCAACTTTATTTTTCTTCTTCTTCTTCAATATTGTGTTGGCTATTATGGGTTTTTTGCCTCGCCGTATAAACATTAGAAACAGTTTGTCTATATTTGCAAAATAACTTGCTGGAATTTTGATTGCAATTGCAGTGAATACATAAACTAGAAAGAGCTGGCTTCTTAACAATAGTCTTTCTAACCTGGAATAGATCTCCATTGATTTAGTCTTTGATTTCATCTATCAGAGTTTTATCGTTTTCCTCATATAGATCTTGTACATTTTTTTTTAGAATTATACATAATTATTTTTGGTGTTAATATGAATAGTAATATGTCTTTTAATTTTAAATTCCATTTTTTTATTGCTACTATATGGAAAAACAATTGGCTTTTGTGTTTCAGTGAGATGATCCAGTTGGTGTCGCTGGTCAGCCATCTTGTCTGTCCTCATAAATGTTATTTTAATTCCAATTTATGATTGTTGCTGATATATAGAAATGCAACTGATTTTGTGTAGTTGTCTTATGTCCCGCAAACTTTGAAAATTCACGTATCAGTTCTAGTAATTTTTTTGAAAATAACATTAGATTTTCTACAAAGATAACATTTCCTGAAGATAAAGACAATGTTATCTACCCTTTTCCAGCTTTTTATTTGTTTTTTAACCTGATTTATTGGCTACAACCTATAATATTCCTGATGTTAAGGAGTATGATCTTTCACAATTCAGTATCATATTAATTATAGGGTTTTTATGAATTCTATTTATTATCAATAAGGGAGTTTTCTTTTTTAGTTTTCTAAGACTTATTATCAGAAATGAATGCCGAATTTTGTGAAATGCTTTTTCTATGTCTATTCAAACACATGATAATGTGTTTTTCTTAAATTTTTTGTTTGTTAACATAGTGAGTTACATTAATGTACATTCATACGTTATCATGACATCATTTAATTTTTAAACTTTATTACTTTTACAAAACTATGTATACTTGCTGTTGTTTTAAATTACCTAAAACAATAATAATAGAAACCCACTCCCAGTCTGACTTCCAGGTATGTGTGTGTGTGTGTGTGTGTGTGTGTGTACAAAATTTACTTTTTTAGAGAGCAGTTTTAAATATAAAGTAAAATTAAGAATCAAGGGGAAGATACAGATATTTCCCATTTACCCCTTAACCCCATTAATTCATAGTCTCCTCCATTGTCAACATCCTCCACCATAGTGGTACATTGGATCAATGATGAACCTATACTGACACATCATAATCACCCAAAGTCCATGGTTTATATTAGAGTTCACTTTTGGTTTGTACATTCTGTGGGTTTATACAAATATATAATGAAATGTATTTATCATATAGTGATACAGAGTATATTCATTGCTCTAAAAATCCTCTACTATAATTTTTTTAAATTTTTAATCATCCCTGCATTACTGGGACAAGTACCACTTGGCCATGATGTATTATTCATTTTATATTTTGTTGAATTTACTATTTTTTTTTTAGAATTTTTGCCTCTTATTAAGTTATGAGAAATATTGGACTATAGTTTCATTTTATTTGTAGTACCTTTTCTTAGTCTCTGTATCTGGGTAGTGCTGGTCTCAAAACATGAATTGAGAATAATTCCCTTCTCTTCAGTTTTTCAAAGAGTTTTATAGAATTTTTAGTATTTCTTCCTTACTGTATAATTCACCAAATAAGAGATCTGAAGTCAGAATTTTCTGTGTGGTAATATCCGTTTACCAGAAATTACATCAATAAACTTGATATAGAGTTGTTATGTTTCTTTTTGAGTTAGGTGTTTCAGTTTGAATCAGTCAAGTTTTTGTCCATTTCTTCTGAGTTGTAGAAATAATGTCCATAAAGTTGTTCTTAGTCTTATCATATTAACATTTAGTATGTATAAAATCTGTGGCAATGCTATCTCTCTCAAGTCTGATACTGACTATTTTGTCTTCTTCCCTTTTTTTCTGATTAATCTGGTTAAAGTTTCATCAAATGTATTGATTTAAAAAAAAACAGCCTTTGGTTTTAATGCCTTTCTCTGTTTTCTAGTATTCTAATTTATGCTGTGATTTTATTATTTCTTTTATTTTATGTATTTTGTGTTTAATTTCCTCTTCATTTTCTAGTCTCTTAAGGTTAAAGCTGAGGTTATTGAGTTGAGACATTTCTTGTGTTTTGATATAGACATTGATGCTATAAATTTCTTTCTAACTACTATTTTAGATTTATCCCATAAATTTTGAAATATTGCATTTTTACTTTCATTGAGGTCAAAATGTTTTATAATTTCTCTTTTGCTTCTTCTTTGACATGGATTATCTAGAATCTTGGTATTCAGTTTATAAATATTTGGGGATTTTCTGGCAATATTTCTATTATTGATTTCTAATTCAATTTGCTTGTAGTCAGAGATCACATTTCATTTGACTTAGACTTTTTAAAATTTATTGAGATCTGTTTTAAGGCCAGAATATGTTTGTTCTGGGTAAATGTTACATGTGAACTTGAAAAGAAGGTATATTCTGCTTTTATTGGGCAGCACAGTCTATAAATATCAGCAAGTTCGGTATCGTTGTGTTATTTATATCTTTTATATCCTTCATAATTTTATTTTTACTTATTGATATAGGAGTCTTGACCTATCTGAATATATTAATAACTGTGGAATGAATATTTCTTCTTTCAGTTCCATCACATTTGTATCATATATTTGAAGCTCTGTTATTTAGAACATAAATGTTTGGGATTATTATGATCTCTAGATTAGTTGACACATTTGTCATTATAATTACCTTCTTTTGTCCCAAAATATATTTTTTACTCTGCAGTCTACTTAGTGATATTGATATAGCCACTCTAGCTTTATTTTGATTGATGTTAGTATGGTAAACCTTTTTCTATCTTTTTACTTTCAATTCACTTATTTTATTATATTTAGAATGTATTTCCTATAGGCAGCATTTAGTTGGTGTTGATTTTTTATTCAAACTGATAATCTCTGACTTTTAATTGGAATTTTTATACAGTTTACCTTCAATGTGATTTTGATATGGTTAGGTTTATCTTCTTGATATTTGACTTATATTTGTGTCATCTGTGTTGTTTTTCTTTTTTGCCTTATTTATGATTAGTTGAATAATTTTTAAGATTACATTATATCTTATTTATTTGTTTATTAAATCTGTGTATTGTTGTTGTTATTAACTAGTTACTTTAGGATTTGTAGTACCTACCTTAAAATTATCCAAACTACCTGCAAGACACATTGTACTACTACATGTGAAGTGTAAGAAATTACAATACTATATTTCTATTTTCTTTTCCTAATCTTTATACTTTCTCTGTAATATATTTTACTTTTAAACATTTTATAAACCCCATACTAATTTGTAATTTTTATAACAATCAACTATCATTTTTAAAGATTTAAATAGGAAAAACCATATATTAACCCATATATATAATATTTTTATAGTCTCTAATTCTCTGCTGTTATTTTTTTTTTTCTGAATTGAAAGATGCCCTTTACCCTTCTTATAATGTGTGTCTGCTGATGGTAGTTCTTTCAGCTTTTGTATATCTGGAAATGTGTTTATTTTGTTTATTTCTCCTTCATTTCTTTAAAAACATTTTTACTGTTTATGAAAATCTACATTGACATTTTTATTTCCAAAGATGTTTCTTCACTTTCATCTTCCTTACATTACTTTTCACCAGAAATCTGTTATCTTTCTTGTGTGTGTGTTTCTATCCCAAATGTATTATGTTTTTCACTGGTTCTGAGCAATTTATATATGATATATCCTGATGTGATTTATCTTTATCTTTCTTATTTTGAGGTTCTTCTGAACTTCTTAGATATCTAGGTTTATAGTTTTATTCAAGTTCAAAAATTTTTCTTCCATTATCTCTTTAAATATTTTTGTTCTGTATCCCCCTTTGTTGGTTTTGATTACATATATATTAGGCCATTTGAAACTGTAACACAGATCACAAATTCTATTTTCATTTTTGTTGGGTTATTTTTTTCTCTGTTTTAATTTGGGTATCTTCTATTGCTATGTTTTCAATGTCACTCATCTTATGTTCTTTGTGTCTAATCTTCCAT
The DNA here is from genome assembly GCA_963574885.1 of Lepilemur ruficaudatus. Classification (NCBI taxonomy): domain Eukaryota; kingdom Metazoa; phylum Chordata; class Mammalia; order Primates; family Lepilemuridae; genus Lepilemur; species Lepilemur ruficaudatus. The sequence continues at coordinate 13,015 of CAUYRT010082457.1, read as the reverse complement.
TACCCTCTCCAGTGTATTTTCATATCACATTATTGTGTTCATCTCTAGAATTTTGATTTGGCATATATATATATATATGTATATATATATCAAGAATCATTGTACTTTATTGTCTGATGCTCAATATGTATTTCATACATTTTATCTTCCTTCTGAATATTTGCTGGATACGTCTAGTTACTTCTACTTTATCTTGACCAAATGTGGAAGTATTATGAAATTTAATTACATGTTTATACTTCTATCTTATATTCTACGTCATTAATGCATTAAGAGCACAAACTCTCTTCTCTTTCTTGCACTTTTACCATTATTAGTACCTCTCAATAGAATCTAAAGTAGTTGACTATATTTGTGTGGCAAATAATGAAATGAGTATATTAACTCACTGATTTCACATCCAGGAGTATCACTTGCAAATGAGTATTTTACCCCAAGGTTAACTTCTCATTCCAAGACTACACTCATCATGTGGGTTTGAAATTGTGCTTTCTTTCTATGGTCTTAGACTCTGTTTTTAACTTTAAAGCAAGATTGGGCTCGATTTGATGTTGCATTGAAACAGATAATTTATCTAATTATTGCAGGTATTCCTGTGATAGTGTTAGTTCTGCAGGTAAATGGCTCAATGGGATATAGGAGATAAAATTAGTATCAGTTACTTGAATGATTACTTCTCCATTCCTTATAGAATCAGATGTTTACTTTAAGCTACATAAATACTGTTGGTTCAATACTAGAGACAGACAAAGAGGAATATTTGACTAGGAAGTTATTGCATTGGATTTTAAAATATTGGTCTTAGTTCTTTCCAAATCCCAAATGTGAAAAAGTCCAAAACAAGATGAGCTAGTTGACCTATCTCAATTTAGTTGGGGTTTGAAAACCATTACTAATTCTGAAACCACCTTCAAACAATTGAAAAGCAGTCAGTTCAAATTAAGTTAAAAATTACTACTACTTTCTTTTTTTTTTTTTTTGTTATTACTGCTTTCTGATTTCAGGTATTAAAATGATTTGCCCTGACTCAATTTTAATTCTGTAAATATGCTTTCTAAAAAATTAACATTTTTGTGCTTACTATATTAAAACAAAAATATAAGATGTTTGGGTTTATTTATCAAGCAGTAAATCAAACATTGCTGTACATTTGAACTGGTCCTAACTGAAAATTTTAAGGAGAGGAGAAAAGCAGGTGCATGTCACATTTTAAAGAAGTTACAGAAAAGATATCCTTAAAGATATGCTTTAAGATTATCTTTTCTTTTCCAAAAGAAAAAATAAGTAACTTTCCTCCCTTAAAAAAGTTTGAGAATTTGATTGAAAGATGAAAAATGATTCTTTCTCTACACCCTGAAACCACAGGCAGTACAGAATAGTTTTGCTGTCTTGGTTGCTACAGAATGAAAAATGAGAACCTGAAAGTAGATATTTCTGGTTGTTCAGTTAAAGCAACTTAAGGGGAAAAAAAAAAAAATATATATATATATATATATATGAAGTATTTTTGAATTGGCAAATACATAGTTAAGCTGCTATAATTGAAAGTATATAAAAGGAAAAATTATAATTAGACATCTTTTATTGCAAATAACTTAAAAGTAAGATTGGGTTGTGTAGAATATGAATCATCTGCATACTTATATATTCTGTTACATCAACTTGGTGAGCTACTGCCACTGCTGCTCTAGCATGTAATTTATTAATAGTAATATTAAGCAATATTTCCTTGATTTACATAACCGTTGTTTCTCAGGACAGTATGATACCATGGATAAGCTAGGATAATGGTTGTTGTCATTTGTATTCATCACTTTGGAAGCTGCTCCAAAAATAGAACTGTTGGTAACAGTTACTATGTGTGATTCATGTTCAAGAAGGGGTTATGATTTTAAGAAACTCTTGCTCCATTGTAAACCAGTCTGTTGGTCTCCTACCAGCAATACTGAAGTTTACCTTAACCAGGTTTTTTGAGGGGTCTTTCCCAAAGGTTTGAAATGACCCAAAGGCGTATTTAATAATTTCCCAAGAGTGAAGTTGTACTTCAAGGCACATTCTCCCAACCAGTCATGCAGGCTGGCAGTATAGTTTATTTGCCCAGGAACTCCCAGTACCAAAGTTTTCTCCCTGAGGGATTTTTTTTTTCCAGATTTTGCTTTAAGCACTTCATACTGTTCCCTCCCATTTAAGGGCTTTGGCCTCCTCTCACCATGGGATAATAACGTGTCACTGAGTAGAAATGTGACATTCAGAGAGAAACTCTCAAATGGGGAAGACCTGTGGGACTGTAGAATGAAGGGTAGTTTACAAATGTCAAAGATGATTATTCCCCAGGAAATACAATAAAAGGAAATAGGGAGCATAAATCTTTTCTTTCTACACTGAAGGTTTTATTGTGTTTCCCCCTCGTTACTGCAAATCCAATTTTCATTGGAATCCCATTGGGAGAATGGCTCACACTAATTTTTGATCTTGCAAATTATCAGGGAACAAAGTCATTGTATTGCTTTGGACTCAAATGCAAATCTAAATGAATGTGAAATAGGAATTTCTATACATTGAGAAAATGTTTCTGTTCAACTTTTTAAAAAATATACAAGAAGACATATTTCTCTCCAAACATTAAGACACAACTGAGCTAAGTTGCAAAATACCTTCTCTTCCTAGATTGCCAGAACAAGAAAAATTTCATAGCTTCTAGGCCCTGAGCCAACCTTATTCAGGACTCAAGAGGAAAAAAAAAAAAAACCTAAAACATGCTGGGTAAATTCTCAATGTAAACTGCGATGGGAGTATATTACTATGTAAGCCTAAAGAGAAGATGCATCTTCACCTCTCTTTCTACTTAGTGTCATTCCATCATTGGCAAAATGCACATTAAGTTTAAAATGCCACCTCCAACGTTCCCTTAACTCAGCTATTCAGGTAATCTTTGCAACTTTGGCGTATATACTGTGTACACACATTTCCTAAATGTTGCCAAATCAATTAGTCAGTATTACCAATTAAATGAAACAAAAAAATCAAATTAGACATCAGACCCACTGTATGATGGAACGGATAAGGTCTGAGATCAAAAATGGTTCCACAATAAGCACTGACTTTCTATCTCTGTTTTGCTTTAGATACATTTGTTCCATTGAAATAATCCCCTAAAAGCCAATATAGAAGAACGAACAAACAAACAAACAAAACCAGAGGGCTCTGGCTAAAATGCTCATGAGAATCCCTGAGCCAGTGTCACCTCTCCCATCCCCTTTTCCTCTACCCCAGATAATTCCTAAAATCCCTCAGTGCCTCTACAGCTTCACCCAGCTCGATGTACCAATCCACAGGATAAAATCATCTGACTCGAGCCACTTATACCCCAACATTCATCACTAAGATAAGGTACCATTTGAAGTGGGACAAGACTCTGGGCTTTGAGAGTAAGTATTAAAGAGAGTCTAAAAAAAGCCAAATGAAACCAGCTCTGATTTTCTCAGTATTTGTCTAATAGTGACAAAATAAAATAGTACACCCTACTTGTATTCATGATGGTCTGATTCTTCATCAGTTCTCAAGGCTCACCTTCTGAACTTCCAAGGATATGAAACCGTACATGTTGGAAATGCCAGGGAGACCACCAAGCCATTAGATGATAGTTTCTTCTCAGACTTACACCCTCTTCCCTGTGTTTGAACCTCATGATGCCACAAGGCCCTCAGACCTTCTGCAGTCATCTCTAGCAATCTCCTGTCCTGGAAGTATGTGAAGATCAAAGATACTCCTGCTAGAATTGAAGTAGATCCTTATGTGACTTAGATCATGAATGCATTCTGATTTGTTCTTCAAGATGAAGTAAACTCAAATTACTTTAATCGGAACACCTAGGATCCACATTGTCCAGATACTCATCCCAATTGATACCCTTCTGTGAATCACTAGGTTTCCTTACAGCAGAAAACTTAGTCCTGTTTTCCACTTTCCACTCCTCCAGAGGCTATCAAAGACACCATACCCTTAGATAAGTGTCAACCTGTTTTAAAATGTCAAACTTAGAGTGGCCCTGAGTGGGTAAAATATTAGGCTCAAGAAATGTTGGTCAAGAAATATATATTATTACATGCCATGGTTTTCCAAAATAACCTATTTGACTTATGTAATAGAATATGCAGGGACAAAAAGGAAGTAAATCATCTCCCAATAGTGTGTATACATTGCTATAGAAAGGATTAGTTTGAATTTTCAAAGATGAAAAAGAAAGGACCATATTTTGTCAGCACAAAAGGGCTTCCTCATTCATTCAAAAACCAAAGTAGATAGGCTTACAGACCCTGTGAAGTTATGATGAGACTATTGTAAATTTAATGGAGCTTTATACAATATCTATATTCTTATAATGGATGATACTCTGCCCACATTATTCACCTTCCTCCTCTCTAAACTTTCTTTTTATTTTTATTTCTGTACCTCACTGGGGTGCCTGCTCTCTCCTTCCATGCATTCTTCGAATATCTCAAATCCCATCTCTCCCAGAAAGCCTGGCCCAGCTATTGTTATCTGACCAAACTGATCTTGCCTTTTTTATTCTGCAAACATTCATTGATGACTACATGTGACAAATTGTCTAGGTAATGAGGGATTAAGAGCTATGGATTCTTCAACATCCTTTCACATGTATATATATTTGCTGATGGCCTCATGTGTCTTAGTCTTCCTTTTTTTCTTCTACGATGTCTTGCATAGGACTATGCACAGAGTTAGTGCTTAGTACATACTTGCTGATGTTCAATGGCATGTTTTCTCCACATGTGTCCACATCTCACCTCTCCAGTGAACAAACAGCGCACTCTGATGTTGACAGTGCCTATAAAACCTAGTGGGCTAATTTATGTGATGCTAATAGAATCGTTTATCTCTGAGGAATTGTACTCATTACCTGACTTACTTAGCACAAACTTGGGAATCAGAGCCCAAGAACTACTAGGAATTATTAGAAAGTGTATTGTGACTCACAGCAGGGCACACATATTTAGATGCTTTGGTCAGAGATTGAATTCTAGGAAAGGACGCTGAAACCTGAAGCCCTGTCTGATGGCCGTTGCCACCATCATTGCCCAGCACCAAGCACACGCAGTTAAAGGCAAACAATTTAGCACTGGTACTTTTCTTCATAGAAAACGCAGGGGACAGCCTGAACCCAAGCTCCAGCTGTTGATGGAATAGGATCAAATGGTAAACATACAAAATTTCACTCGTATTTGTCCACACATGTATTTTCTAAAGAAGCCCCAGGTTTCTGGCTCTTCGTCCTGGGTTCCGCTGCAGACAATGAAGCAGGGGAGATGTTCACTGCCCTAGAATTTAAAACTGTTGAGCGACTTCATGTGTTTGCCTCACTTGGGCTGTTTGAATTCAGTTCATCTTCTCCTCTAGTCTGAGAATTTGTTTCTTCTTAAAAATAGGTTCAGCAAAGCCTTCCTCACCTTTTGTGAAAAATTATGTGAGACTAAGTGTGATAATGGATGGAAAGCTTCTTTAGAACCTGTGAAGTATCACATACACACAAAGGAATTTGAGTTCCCACATTGCATTCGAGGCAAACACTTCTAGCATGGAATTAGTGGGTATAAGATATAATACTACAGATTTTAAATATATTTTTTATTCTACCAGGATTTGCTCTCATGCTGTTGCCTGAAGAGTCCCAAAGGAAAAATCTCCATATTTTCAGGATGGCTAGAAGCAGAGATCATGATGGAAAACACATGGGGTTTCTGGGGATTTTAAACATTGGTGCATCTTTGTAGTAACCTGTACACAGATTCAGAAAGTGCTCCGTGGATAAGTGTAACTGGTATGCAATAATGAATGACATTGATTGAATGTGTATAAGCACTAGGCACTCTAAACATACTTATATGTTTATTAGGCCTGAATTTGTGTCAGGTAGTGTTCTAATTTTTTTATCTATATTATCTCTTTTAAGTATCACAGCAATCCTAATAGTTAGCAACTATTACTACCCTGTTTAACATACAAGGACACTGAGTCACAGAGAAATTGAGAAAATTGTCTAAGGTCCCTCAGCTAGTATGGGATGGAGGCTGAATTCCAAGCCAGGCAGTTGGATTTCAAAATTAGGCTAAGCATTTTTTCTGTTCATAAGATACCAACAAGGCGGAGAGGAAGCCTGGCTGAGTAAGGAGTGGATACAAGGCTTGGAGACACAGTAGCCACTGGGCATATTCGTCTTCTTTTCTAACCCCTAAGTGTGGGTAGTTACAGCCAAGGGAAAGAAATTCTTAATCAAATATCAGGATTTTCCAAAGGAGAAGGGTAGGCTAGTGAGGATACAGCAAATGGGTATATTAGGTCCATCCAGCAACACTAAAATCAGTAGGAGAGAGCAGAAGCCCTTACCTCCTGGTAAATATGACTGGCTAAGGTAAATGAGCTTAAAGAGAAAAATACAAAAACTATCCAAACGCAATCTTTACAACAGAATGGCAACATACCTGACAATGTATACTCCATGATTCTGGATAAATGTAATATAGAGATTAACATTTTAAAAATAAACATAATATTTTAAAAGAGGTAGGGTAGAATATATTGATGGCACTAATCAACAACAAGTAATTTATTGAAAAGAAGCAAATAGATTTACTGGATATAAAATATAATAATATAAAATAAATTACAAAATGGATAATTAACAGAATTGATAAAGTTACAACTTAAATTAGTAAACAGATCAGATCCGGGCATTTATGTAGAAAGCATCAGAAAGGTATAAAATAATGGAAAATATAAAAGAATAATTAAGAAATATGGAAGATAGAAACACAACTGTCATGAACCATTTGTAGCAGTTCCAGAAAGAAAGAAAAAATAAATTGAGAAGTGGAAACAGGTAAAGCTATAATCCACAGAAAGTTCTCAAGATTTAAACATATGAACACCTAAGATTAAAGGAACTTAAAAAGTACAAAACTGCATAGATAAAGAAAAACCACAAATATGTGCATTATAGGAAAATTTTAAAAAAACATTTTAAATGGTTCCAAAGAGTGGCTATTTAAAATGAAAAAAATTCAAACTAATATAAAATTTTTCAATGTTAAAACTAGAAACAAGATGACAGAGGGATACATTTTCAAAGTGTTGAATGAAAAGAACTTCAACCCTATATCAAGCAATATTTTTTTAAAATTTTAGGGTGCAAATGATGGCATGAATAATGAAACCCTTCTTTAAATACCCTAAGAAAAAAAAATTAGAGTAATGAACCCTAGAAGATGCTCTGGGAAATCTGAAGAATAAGGGTAATCAAATACCTAAGTAAAGTTTATTGTTGTCTAAAAATGAAGAACATGATGACAACTTAAAGAGTTCATAGCTGATTGGAGGTGATTATAAGAACACATGGGAGTTTGCTAAACATCTGGGAAAATCTACTCCATCTCCCTTTCTCTCAAACCTTCATTGCTAGTGGATTACAATCTAAAAACAACTGCCTTTTCCTGATCGTGCTTTTCTCTAATGATTTAAAGGCAAAACGTGTCCAGAAGAGTCACCCTGTGGTATGGGAGCCGAGAGGAGTACCCAGCAGTGGATGAGTGCTGCGCTGGTTTTCTGTTGCTGCATAACCAATTGCCACATGTACAGGCTTAACACAGCACATATTTATTGTTTCACAATTTCTGCATGATATGAAGTGCAGGCACAGGTTATCTAGGGCCCTTGCTTTAGTCTCATCAGGAGGCAATCCAGGGTCACCTGGGGCTGCAATCTCATCAAAGACTTGAATGGGGATAGATAACTTTCAGGTTCCCTCAGACTGTTCTAAGAATTCATCTCTGTGAAGCTGTAGGATGGAGGCACCCATTTTCCTATTGGTTGTCATCCAGGGCTGACCTCTATTTCTAGAGGTGACTTGATGTTTCCTATCATGTAGCCTTCTCTATAGGAATTTCACAACATCTACTTGCTTCTTCAAGACCAGACGGAGAATCTCTTTCTCCAGTGTGCTAAGACGGAGTAATATAACAAAATGCAGTCATGGGGTGGGAAGAGCAGTATTTATTCACTTTTTCCATGGTCTATCGGTTACAAGAAAGTCATAGGTTCTGCTTGCACTGAAAGGGAGGGATTATACAAGGACATGACTTACACTGATAAGGTTACCTAAGGTGTGTCCACCATAGGCATTAAGGTTTTCCATATTTAGACTTATTTCCTCCCACCTTAGACTCCCAATGTGGACTTAAATTTGGACCTGGCCATTACCATAAAAAATAACTACCATGAAAATATGAGCTGGCATGCCAAATTTTCACACACCTGCAGAGTACTATGATTATACAAGATAGACTATGAAGTAAACAGCGTATGCTACATGAAGCAGAATTATTGGAACAGATGGTCTAAGAATATAAAATAAGCACAATAAATATTCTCAAAGATACAAGCGAGGGTATTAATATAAAACAGAAACAAGAGGTCATAAAAAGTTGGGAATGTTAAGTATACAGAATACAGTAGCTGAGAATGTTTCAATGGTCTAGAAGGATGAATACAACTGAAGAGTGAATGAGCAAGCTGAAATATCAGACCGAGTGTCTCTCAAAACACAGCATAAAGGATAATGAAATAGAAGATGTAAGAGAAAACCTGGGCAATGCAGGACATAGAAGGCAGTGCCAACCTGTGTAGGAGTTTCAGAAGAACAAAAAATAATAAATACAGGAAAGGAAATATTTGCAAACAATAATACAGATAAAACTTTCTAGAATCAAAAACATGTTGTATGACTTCAGACTTAAAGGGCCCAGAAAGTACCCAGTAGGATAGGTAAGGAAATATCTCCACCTAAATATATTATAAATACCAAACACACAGATGCATTTCCAGGAAAAATGCAGCTTGACTATAATAAAACTGAATGAGATCAACACTATATTTTGTAATTTTTTGTTTTGCTCTATTGTCATATAAATATGAAGGCTAATGAAAATATTACAAGAACATTGGCCTTAGAAGATTAGTCATACAAAAATCCACTTGGATCCTCTTGGGAGGGACATTCAAACAAAAAGAAAAATATATCCAGTTGGAAGCTGCAAGGAGTATAAGGAGTAATGATGATTAACTATTTTATCAAAGATTACATTTACCTCTTGATACTAAGAAGAAAGAGGAAAATAGAACTCTGTAGTGGAAATAAATGGGAGAAAAGACCAAAAGGACCGGAGATTATGATAAATTTTCTGATTTGTTAGAGTAAACATATAGATAATAACAAATTTAAGAAACCAATATGGATATAAACAAGAGAAGGGTTCTGTATATAAAGATAACTAACATAAAAACACACGTAGAATATATAATTTTGAAATCAACAGGAGAAAAGCTAATATAACTCATTAAAATAAATGGAAGAAGAAAAATGAAAAATTAAAGACATTAAAAGGAAAATATTAAATAAAATAACCAAAAAATCCTAATATGATTATGATAATATAATTGTATTAAACTCACAAAAGAAAAGACAGTAAATGGAGCTAAAATAAAAACAATTCAAAACTATATCATTTGTAGTATTTTAAAATAAAATAAGAACTGTTAAAATAAAAGATAAAAAAAATGACAGGCAAATATTAACCAAAAGACATCAGTAGAAGTATTCTTAATATCTAGCAAAATATAATTTGAGATTTAAAAAATCACAAGAGATAAAAGAGGGTCATTATTCTGATAAAACATCCAATTGAGCAGGAAAATAAATACACCAGAGTTATGACTGTAATAATACAGCCTCAAGATACAGAAAGCCAAACTAAAGAGAGAAATAAATACATTGCCAATTGTTTCTTGAGATTTTGTCCTACATTTCACAGAATTTGACAGACCCAGAAGGTGAAATAATAGAAATATGGAAAACATGGATAATTATATAAATAAATCCAAATAATCATTGGAATAAATTGAAAGTTGTACACCCAAGAAACAATAAAATGCATATTCTTTTTGAGTATAAATACATTTAGAAAAATCAACTACACATTATAAAAGTAAAATAAATTATTATTTTTTTTTACCTCAACCATGAATTTAAAAAAACGTGTATAGTAAAGTACATGGTAAGGCCCATGGGCTAGAATACAAAGTTTTAAAATCTTTTACAAAGCTCCAAAAGAGGGCTTATCTTTTATTCTTTCCTCCATACAGCGCACCTCCCTTCACCCCAACACTAGTTTTGAATTTGGACAACCCTTAGGACCCTAGGGAAAGGGTTCCTTGGAATATGTTTTGGTATTGTGAAGTAATGAAACTAAATTTAGCACAATACTTCTGTTTGATTAGAGACAGAAAAAGACATAGTTACATTTTTAAAAATATAAATAGATAAAGAAAAACATGGAGGAAGAGAGAGGGAGGTAGAGACGGAGAGGAGAGAGAGAGACAGAACAAAAGAAAAAAAAGGAAAAAAGAAGGCAATAGTATACAGACCATTAACTATTAATATGACCCCCCAAATAGAAATTAATAATAAAAAGATAGTGTTAAATATTTCATATTTTTGGAAACAAAATATTCATGCTAGTAAAAGTTTAGATGCAGTTGTCAGGAAAGACATTTAAAAATGAGCTAAGATTAAGACTTAAGGAATTGGAAAAAGAGCAAGAATATGAAATCCAATAAATAAGAAGGAACAAATATAAGCACAGGTTTCAATGAAACAGTTGATTCAAGAACACAGTAAAGTTAAATAATATCTCAAACTGATTTTTAGAAAATAATATATAATTCTGGTATGATTAATGAACGAAGAGAAGATATAAATTTTTTAAACATATATTGAAAAGAAAGAAATCACAAAAGATGAAAATAGATAAAAATAGATGTATTAAGTTCATAAAGTAGTAAAAAAGATAGATGAAATAAATGTCTAGAATAAATGTCAAAAATGGAAAACTTCCACTGATAATAAACATATAAAGAAATGAAATAGAAGGTAAAGATTATCCTCTTGAAAGCTTCAGGATCAACTAGTTTTTTAGGTGAACTCTACCAAATTTCTGTGAAAGAATTCCTGCTTTATAAAAATTGCTCATAGATGGCACTTACCTCAAAATGATAAAAGCCATATATGACAAACCCACAGCCAACATCATACTGAATGGGGAAAAATTGAAAGCATTCCACTTAGAAATGGAACCAGACAAGGTTGCCCTCTATCACCACTTCTATTCAATATTGTGCTGGAATCCCTAGCCAAAGCAATCAGACAAGAGAAGGAAATCAAGGGCATCCAAATGGAGGCAAAAGAGTCAAACTATTGTTCTTTGCCGATGATGTAATCTTATATATAGAAAAGCCCAAAGATTCTGCCATGAGGCTACTGGAATTGATAAACAAATTCAGCAAAGTCTCAGGTTATAAAATCAATGTACAGAAATCAGTAGCATTCCTATGTGCCAACAACAGTCAAACTAAGATCCAAAGAAAGACAGAATACCATTGACAATAGCAACAAAGAAAATAAAATATGTAGGAATATATTTAACTAAGGAGGTGAAAGACCTCTACAGGGAGAACTATGAAACACTGAGGAAGGAAATAGCAGAGGACATAAACAGATGGAAAACCATACCATGCTCATGCATCAGAAGAATCAACATTGTTAAAGTGTCTATACTACCCTAAGTGATTTACAGATTTAATGCAATCCCTATTAAAATACCAACATCATTTTTCACAGATATAGAAAAAATGATTCTACACCTCATATGGAACCAGAAAAGACCCCATATGGCAAAAGCAATTTTAAAGAAACTCCAGGGAGAATGGCTTTTATCAAAAAGTCCCAAAACAATAAATGTTGGCGTGGATGTGGAGAGAGAGGTACACTCATACACTGCTGGTGGGACTGCAAACTAGTACAACCTCTGTGGAAAGTACTATGGAGATACCTCAAAGAGCTATAAGTAGATCTACCATTTGATCCAGCAATATCATTATTGGGCATCTCCCCAAAGGAAAAGAAGACATTCTATAAAAAAGACATCTGCACTAGAATGTTTATAGCAGCACAATTTATAATTGCATAGATGTGGAAACAACTCAAGTACCCATCAATACATGAGTGGATTACTAAAATGTGGTATATGTATTCCATGGAGTACTATTCAGCCACAAAAAAACCAGTAGAGATCTAGCACTTCTTGTATTATCCTGGATAGAGCTGGAGCCCATTCTCCTAAGTGAGATATCACAAGAATGGAAAAAGAAGCACCATATGTACTCACCATCAAATTGGTATCAACTGACCAACACTTAAGTACACTTATAGTAGTAACATTCATTGGGTGTCAGGCAGGTAGGAGGGGGAGGAGGAGATGGGTATATTCACACCTAATGGGTACAGTGTGCACCATCTGGGGGATGGACATGCTTAAAGCTCTAACTCAGATGGGGCAAAGGCAATTTATGTAACCTAAACACTTATACCTCTGTAATATGCTGAAATAAAAAAAAAATAGAGAAAGTCTCCAAATGAAGCTATAAATACAAATAAATTCTATTAAAATACCTGCATTGAGTTTTGGGAGACTTATCAAACTCACTTTAAAAATGTTTATACTAGAGTCCTGCCTTAGGTTTAGGTCTGTTAACCATCTTGAGTGTATTTTTGTGAGAGGTGAGAGGTAGGGATCCAGTTTCATTTTTCTGCATGTAGCTATCCAGTTTTCCCAGCAGCATTTATTGAAAAGAGATTCTTTTTCCCAATGTATATTTTTGTCTGGTTTATCAAAGATTAGGTTACCATATGTAGATGGTTTCATCTCTGGATTCTCAGTCCTGTTCCAAAGATCAATGCTTCCGTTATGGACTACTTTGACAGAGTAGATTTTTGAATGTAACAAGATAAGTCAACTTGAGTGGTAATATATTTTGGGAAATCAGCTCACTACAAATTGTGACTGTAAACATTGTACTGTAAATGCTTTGTAGTTTTCCCCCAATT